>JAKUCM010001419.1:0-84379 GCA_023374145.1 Lepidium sativum | reverse complement strand
TTTATTTCTGCTTTGATCAATATATAACAATGGAAACAATTGATCCTAATGAAAGTGAAGCAAACAATGATAGTCGTTTAGAGTTACCTGGCATTAGTATATTACTAATGTTTAGTAACGTTTTCAATATAACTTGTTGATTCATATTCCCCCTTTAATCACAACCAATGGCCTAAACGTGAAAAATCAATGACATAGTTGATTCATATTCCCCATTTAGTCACAACCAAGGGACTAAACGTTAGACATTAACTAGGCGTTAAATTAAATTCCCCCCCCCCCACATTTTGTAATTTACTCACCAAATCCCACTATCTCACATTAAATTTACATTTTTGTATATGAATATTAGTCCCTCGCCTCAGCTTCTCAAACTATTCGAGAGATAACAAACCACCATATTAACACCTCCATCTCCACTTACCAAAAGATGACACCACAAATTACCGTCCCCTCTTCCAAATCATTCACTTTTGATATGCTTGATGGAATAGACGACCAATTCTGCAGTGAAGAGGTCATTGCACGACTCTTGCATCATTGGGAATATTGGACTCCAAGGTACATTGAAATCTATTTCTTCTAAATATTATTTGGAGGTTTATAGGATTTGAATAATATATCGAACTTTTTTGATATTACTGTTAACAAAAGATAATGTTTGATGAAGATATTTGAAACTAATCTAGATCTTAATTAAACGCTTTATTTTATATTAAACCAATAATTTTACAACTTAATAAAATCTAAAATTCTTATAGTATTATAATACTTTTGAAATGAAGAGGAGGAAAAAAAACCTTTGAAATTGATTAACCCATCAATTCTAAAATCCACCAAAATACTTAAACCTTATCCTATACACCCCATAGACGATTTATTAATTTTCACTAAATTTTGGAAATTCATTAGATATTACTTTCCCAAAAACTTTCGCCAAATATATTAAAAGAGTATGCAATAACAAAAAGCAACTTTAATTATAAGATATTATAACAAATAGTATTATAAAATCCTAACAAATTCTAATCAAATTCATAAATGGAAACCACTAATAATTTTCAGATATAAAATTTAGATCATTACAATTAATTAATTTTTTATAATAGTCCATAATAATATTATATAGATTATATCATTTACATTTTATATGATTTATAGGTTTGTCTTATAGTTTATAGGTTTAAGCCTAAGTCTAGGTGGACAATAATATTCCATTTTTATACAATGTTTTTTAACTATTTAGTTAAACATAGTTTCAGTTATATCTAACATTCTAGATGATTTATATTAAATTTATCATAGTCGACTACTAATATTTTTATATACAATAATTAACAGTAAAAACATTAATATTTAATTATTACTTTATTGATATAAAATATAACCACCGCATACATATATTCTATTGTAAAATTGTAACACATACTTTATCCAAAATTTATTAATAGATCATCCAATTTATTAACCCAACAATTCAAAAATCCACCAAAATACTTAAACTTTATCGGGGAACACTGGGTTTATAAGTCTTATTGTGGAAAAATACTAATACTAAACTGTTTATTATATATATAGATTTTGTCATTCATATATCAAAACCCTCTAATTACCTGAAACCGAACCTTCTTCTTCGTCCAATTCTTCATCTTTTTTTATAGCAACATATCTTTAGTTTTACCATTCCAAATAATAATAAAATTATCTCTTTCTGATTCACATACCTTTCATTCTAGCAATACAACACAAATCACAAAATTTGACAAGTTACCCAACAAATAAACTATACATAAATGTTTCTAAACCAAAAACCGGGCGTAGCCCAGTTAATCCCCTAGTAAGAGAGAAAGAAGAAGAGGTTATTAAGTTTCTTGTTTGATTGAGAGACCTATTTAAACAATTTAATAGATCCAAACACCACTTGTACTTATTTCATTGGACAAAATTTAAAAAAAATATATATTTTAAATAAAAAACTAAATTCTTATAGAAATATTAATATTTTACTATTAAGAAATTCAAATTAAAATAACATAAATTGGAGAGGATCTTACTACTAATATTGAACTTTTTGTTTACGGTTAATCTAAAACATGTGATTTATACATAACTTGACTTTTCCGAATTCCAGAATCCAATGATCAAAACAAAAGGAATGTAAATTTGGTATATTTTATCTTCGACCACAATACTCCTTCGATTTCAAATTCAAATCTCATGACTCCGGTGTCCATCAGATAACACGTTTCTTTGTATGGAACGCGACAACCAAAGACCAGCCAATATCATGAAAACCTAAAGACACGACAACATGACATTGAAGTTTTGTTTTAATTAGAGATTCGTTTCTGTAAATAAATAAAATGATAAAAATTTGTACACCGAAAAAAAAAGAGAAGAAAATTCGTTTGTTATTTACATTCACGTTGAATTTTCCCTCGTTATTAAACCCTACTATTCCAAATTGATTCGTCACCAATAAATATCTCCAACGGAACCGTTCAACAATATATTAACATATAATTCCGTTAACAAACTACCATCCCATTGGAAATTTTTGGACTAATTTCTTACCAATAAAAGAATAAAAAAAAAATAAAAAAAAAAAAGGATAAAAATTTCTTAAAAAAGTGAATTATTTTTATTAGTTCATTTCTTTTTTAATAAGTAAAATTTAATTAAAAAAATTAATTATATTAATTATTAACTTTTTGTGAACATAAGACTAAAAACTTATGGATGGAGAGGGTCTAAACATCCTCATATCTCCCATAACAATCTCTCCACTGACGTCATCTCCGACGTAGACCTTGTCCACGTCACCAGCTTCAACCCTAATATTCTTCCCTAGTAACCGCCCCGGCTGTCTCCATTCCGCGACCACCACTGGCTCCTGCAAACCAGCACGTGTATCCCACGCACCCACTTACACGGCGTTGGATCTTTTCTTCTCCACCGCAAACAAAACAGCTGGCGAAAACAACGAAGAGGCCCCACATTTGTCGAAGAAAGAAGCCACCGTCTTAACACAATGATCTCTTTCACCATTGATGTCGAGATGCTCCCATAGCTTTACGACTTTGCTTGAGCCTACATCAAACAAGTCTCTGAAGCTACCACTGCACCGACGCATCCAAGGAATATTCCCAATTTATACCCTTTTCATCATCATTAACGCGTGATTTACCATTGACCGAGTAATCAGCTTCATCATCTACGTCTTCGTTATCTTCTCCTTCGTCTGAGGTGTCTGATGAAAAAGACCTATCGGAGTCGCTGTCGTAATCACACAGAAGGGTTGTGGAAAGCATGGGACGGCTGTTTCGTCACGTCTTATGTTTTGGGAAAGTTTCAGTGATGGGATGTCATGGGGTAGTTTGAGAACGTCTCCATCCCACTTTTAAAATTGGGGACGTTGAGTAGTTTTTGGATGGTCTGGTGTAAAAATGAGAACGTTTTTTAGACTTTCATGTGTATTTTAGGAACAAAAATAAATACAATATAACTGGAGATTAAATTAATAGTGTAATACTCCTTCATTAATTAAATGGTGTAGGGTGCATGGAGTTAAAAAGCTTTTCTCTATATTTGGAAAATGGGTGAAGTTCAATGACAATTGATTAGCTTAATTTTTTATAGTGGGATTTATGTAACTTTTAATTTTTTATTGCTATTATATAGGATATGTGTATACTGCTTTTAAAAAATTTGAGTTTTTCCATTTTGTGTACCCGTTTCCATCCCCGTTTTATGTTCTTGTACCCATGTGTGACGTTTCACGCTTTAGTAAAGTTTCTTGAACAGGGACTTATTCATTCTTTCACTCACTAAGGAGAAACATGTTGAATCCAAGTCGTGCTCTTTGGTTTAGATACACAACAATCTTCGTCTTTTATCAAGGAATTCCAATGATGATAATACCAAATTGTGGGATGACAGTGGAGATGATTTTGATTTCATGGAAAGTGTAGAATTTTTGGAGTTGGATGGTCTCACATTAAATGAATCGGATTTAGAAAATGAGTTGATTCAAGACAATTGTTTACTTTTATCTTTTATTTAGTTGAGATTTATGTATGATTTTAACTATTTTTATTGATATTTTATAAAACTTATATATATATATATATATCATGTACCCATGCCGTCTCCGGTTCTATAGATTTTGAGTTTTGCCGTTATAAATCTCCGTTTTCGTCTCTGTTTTCAGTCTTCATACTCGTCTCGGTGCAACTTAGGTGGATGGTACACACAATTTTACGTTTCTTAATCTATGGACTAATATCTTGATTCTAGTAAATAAAGTGGTGAATGCAGAAAAAATGCAAGGAGCAATAAAGTTCCCCATTTCTAGAAAGTATAAGCCTGATGTAAATTCCGGACGCCGGAGACGGCAAATGCTTGGGATATAAACGACCCGTCGTTTATTGAGTTTATCCCCACGTCGAAATCGCTTATCCTGTTGATAACTGGCACCTACATTGCAGAAATTTAATTTGACTTTTTTTTTCTTGAATGGAAAATGAAGTTTTGTTTGTTGTATGGTTAAAGTTAGGGAGAAGAAGAGTGGAGATTTGGGTTTAAGGGTCATATAAAATGAGATATTTAGAATATATAGAGGTAGAAAAAGTAGGGAAATAGATGACATGTCAGATATATAACTCGTGTCAGAGAGACAGCTGTGATTTACGTACCTTCTACATATGTAGGCTCATCATCAACAAAAGATAAGGCAAAAAGGTAAATGAGTCAGCCTCGAGAATATGCGATCCATTTTTACCTACATCTTCTATTGCTTTTTTTTGTTTGCCCTTTACCATCGAAAATTATTGTTACGTTTAAGTGTTTAACCATTATGACACAGGGTTTGTTGAAAATGGTTCTCATTTACAACCCAACAATTTGGAATTCTTTACTATAAAACATTAAAAGTACTTTGATTGATTGAAGGTTAATTTGAATGGTATGTATCTTCCGAACACATGGCAGATAAATTTGCGCAAAATAATGAAACATAAGGTAACATGTGTTATATTCATCTCTCATTATCAAAATTACTAGTAGATTTCAATCATTTACTAAATAATATAGGGTCCATTAGGTAGAAATACAAAGGTTTTATGGAAATTAGTTTTGGAGCATGTGCTTTAAGATAATCAAGTCTCTCACATCTTAAAAGAGGGCAATTACTCCAAAACCCCTACGAAAACCTAATCTGATTCAAACAAATCAAAATTGGCAGATATGAGAAGGTAATTAGAACATCCCCAATGAAACATTTTCTTATAGGTTCTAAACAATAATAAAAAAAAATTTTAAATGAGAGGAGAGAGGTGAGAAAGAGTTCTTATTTGAGAGCTTTTAAAAATTATCCCATAGTCAATTTTTTAGAAAAAGGAATGACTGCAGTTCTTAGGAGAGATGCAGACACAAAGAAATATAATATTAATAAAAACAAGATATAGAAGCAAAATTAGGAGGCGAGAGATATGCAATCTAATATTCCTGGTATTGATTGCGGTGAGCAGGCTTATTGAGTGACTTGACATCGAACAGTTATACCCATGAGAGTAACTGTTAACCATAACGTTGTAATGTAGTTAGGTACGTCTCTGGTTACCCTTTTGCGAATGGACAAAGGTAAGGGAATTGTTTCTGGAGATGGTGTAGGCAGTCAAGGGGCGTCAGGCGAAAAAGATTTTGTATTTCATTATATAAATGAAACGACATTATGTGATGCTTTCTTAGGAAGCATAAAAATGATTGTAAGGGAAAACAACAGAAGATAGTTCAAGTGATACTTCCTTTGTCTGGCTGGTTGTTTCAGTGAGTTTCTGTGAAAGCTCAGAAGGAGCAGAGATAACCTGCTTCTCATACATGGGTAAGTCAGGGGAGAAAAGAAAAAGATTTGAGGGGAACAGCACGCAGTAATATTAATTTGGTGTTAGGTTTTTTTCCTAAACAAATTCGAAAGATGTTATGGGTGCAACTAATTTAATAAGGCATGTAATAACTGATAACATAAACAATAACACATTTCGAAGTGGTTATAGCTGGGAGCACAAAAGTAGCATCAGTTATGTATGACTATGATGCCCCACCATATTTTGAAGAACCAGGGGGCGAAGGTATGTGTACCAAGCTAATATATATGATTAGGGTATGCTATAAAACGTGGAGTGATAACAAATACTCTATGTACATACGTTATGAATGGTAACAAAGCATATTGTATTGTTGTCTGCAGATCAATTAGAGAGAGCATTACAAGCCTTACAAGAGGATGAATACGAAGGGGATGAGGTATACATTGGAAAAATATACCGAACGAAGGAGGACTGCAAGACGAAATTAGCTATACACGCAATTAAGAGGACTAATATTCTGAATAGTCGACTACTTAAGGTAGATACTAGCTCGGTCACCAAGAGGCTCATGTTCTTGTGCCATTAAGCGGTCTGGCAAATGCAGCTACTCCTCCATTGGAGAATAAAGTTATGTTCCTAGTTAAGAATGTACCAGCGTGTATACACATGAAATAGAGTAGTGAACATTTGTAACAAAAGGAATGCTAGCGGATGGAACCAGATACACCATGAAATGGTTAAGTATTGGCGTATGAAAGGAACAAGTTAACAAGAAACAAAATAGATACAGTAACAAAAAAATAGGTACACCCGAAAATAAAGATGTACGTGCGCATTTGTGGTAACCTAGGTTACAGTTGAAGATACAAATAGGTATATGCACTTGTAGACACTAAATAATAGATGTGCATAGGCAACTTAGGTAATAACTACACACAAACCCAGATGCGTGAAAACAAACACGAAAGACCTCACCAATGAAATACAATATTTGCATTTACAGGATAAGTATTTTTACTTTTCTGAAACCCATCACGCTATAAAAAAAGATGGCGATTGACACAATTCCATTCACCCAAAACCAGGCCTAGAAAACAGACGCACATAACCCATCTGTGGACCGTCTTCTGCGCTTCGTGGGCCGTAATGGACTGGATCGACGTGCTGGTCCATGAGCCGAAGAAGACAGTTGATTGGTCTTCAGTTGGGCTGCGATTTGGGCCATTTTGCTTTGTCTTCTTCCTCTATTTCCTGAAAGGGTAATTAAACCTTTTTGGTCAAATGTGGGAGGAAGAGAAAAAATATCATAGTGGTGGCAGTGGGTGTGGATGGTGTGGGAGGTTCTCGATCATAAGAGGTAAGAGAACGGACCATAGAGAAGTGTGGGGAAGAGTTACCGAGAGTAGAAGAGAGGTGTATGCAAAGAGAGAGTCTTGTTTTTGCTTCAAGCTTCTTGTTCTTGTATCTCTTGAGTGTTGTAACTTGTTCTTGAGATTAGTGGATTCACATCCGTGAGCTTGGCTAACCAAGACGTACCAAGGAGGCAATATCCTTGGGAACTCGTAATTCCTTGAGTCTTAATCCCCACAAGCTTGACACCTACATCAAAACATACTCAATCTCATTGGTGAACAAAAGGCAAACATAAAGAGATTTCACAACAAGTGGTATCAGAGCCATAAGTATTGTGATGTCGACAAAAGAGACAAGTACGAAGGATGAGAAGGGTGAGTACATGGAACCGACACAAGGACGTTTTGATGTTGGGAAGTTTTACGGAGAAGGTGATTTCTCACTTTGGAAATTCAAGTTCTTGGCGCAACTGGAAATTCTAGGACTAGATTATCCGCTTATGCCAATTTATCTAGAAGAAGAGGCAAGCTTAGATCCAAAGGGTGCAGAGTACTACAAGAGAGCTTCTGAAGAAAAGCTTGAAAAAGCAAAAGCAGATCCAAAATGGAAAGCTAAAGATAAAAGGGCTAAGAATCTAATATGTTGTGCTCAAGTCGGTTAAAAGAGAAAGATCTTCATATGATACATGGATGGCTTTGGAAGCTGAATATCAGGTGAAAAAGCTTTCGAACATATTAAACCTTAAACAAAGGTTTTATGCTTTCAAAATGGATGCTGGAAAGAATCCAGACAAGAATCTCAATGCTTTTAACAAGCTGATATCTGACCTAGCAAGTGTTCATGTTTATATGAGTAATGAAGACAAGGCAGCTATTCTGATGAATAGTTTACCAAAACAGTTTGACACTCTTGTTCACACCTTGAAATACAGTAGTGGAAGAAAAACAATCACTATAAAGGATATTGTGAGCTCGGCCTATTTTATAGAGTGAGGTTTCAGAATCCTGATGGATCAATAGTGATTATATCACAAGTGAGATTTTCAGCTATGGCTAGAAGGAACCTAATATCTCTGGATAATTGGAAATGATTGGGTGATGGTACAAGTCAAGAAATTTTAGATTAGAAGTGTTCAAGGATGAAAGAGAGGTCTTGATAGCCAATTACAGAGACTTTATGTATTTCCTTAATGGAAAACCGGAAACAGTTGAAGCTAATGTGGCATTGGTGGCAGAAAATATGACTGATCTATGGCACAATAGATTAAGACACATGAGTGCCGCTGATAGACAGGTTTTTACGGTGTTTTCTCAAATACCAAATTGTCTATTTAATCAATTGTAGTACAGTATGGTGTCAATCCAATGGGAGAGTAACTAGCAATCAAGATATAATCTACTTGTTCTAATCTAAGCCAAATTCGGTTTTAGCGAGTGGTTATCTAACCTAAGTGACAACGAAATCTTAAAACAAAATGCTAAAAACGAAACAGAGTATTAGAATGTAAAAACAGAGCATTAAAATTAAAGCGATAGTAAAACTAATAATTAAGTGCAACAAGAAATCTCAACCTAAAGCAGAGTATTAAAATCACGAAAATTCAATAGAGGAAAAACGGGTTCTCGAGGATTAGGATCAATGATTAGGGTATTCCTAGGGGTTCTAGACTTATCTATCAACCTATTTAGATGACCTCTAGGCAAGGAATCACAAAGTAATCACATTCGCTCTCGCGCAATGGGAACTCTCCTAAAAGACAACCTGACTTGACTCTCGCCCAACGATTGGAAATTCAAGAGGCCTTAAGTATGGACCTTACAAAGCCTAATAACACCCTAGACAATCAATCTCTTGAGCTAGGAAGATGCTATCTTAATTTAAGCATGTTCAACTGATTCCCCAAACGCCTCTCGGGGGGGATTCACCAAGAGATCGAATTTCAACTGATCAGAAAGAAACAAGCATTAAGAACACTTAAACTAAAGAGATCTAAGACCTTAATTAAACATAAATAAATCTAGAAATCCCTAAGTTTTCCCCTAATCTCACCTTTTCCTCAAGAACCCTAGACTAACTTACTCAGAATTCATGAAATAAAACATAAACTTAAAATCGAAATCTAATTGCATAAAACTTAAGTATGAAAAATCGTAAATGCCTTAGTAAAATATGAGACTCGAAAATTGCTAGAAAATATTGTATATTGAAAGTAGAAATTCTAGTACAATTTATAGATCAAAAGATCTTAAAGAAAAAGGAAAAATACTTAAAGAGAAAAAGGGAAAAATTCCCTTGAAAGAAAAATGGGAATTTCCTTTTAAAAGTTAAAAGGAAATTCCTTTAAGAAAGAAAATAGAAAAAGCCTAAAAGATAATTGGGCTTGCACAAAGGGGCTTTTGATGGGCCTTTTTCGCAGAGAAGCCCAAAGATTCAATCTTCGTCCAAAGTCTTAGTTCTGGCCCGTAAAGTCACTCGACCAAGTGATGGTCGAGTGTCATGCTCGAGTGTCGGAGACTCGAGTGACAAATCTTCTAGTTTGCACCTTGAACTTCAACCTTAGGCCAGTCGATTCCTCATTGGTCTTCTTGTAATCCGAAATACTCCGTGATAAGCTCCAAAAAGTACCTAAAAATCCCTTTTATGCAATGTATGCAATGCCCGACACTAATAATGCGATTTATGCTAAGAAGAACCTAAAACAATGATAACAATGCAAGTATGAATGCAAAACATGTTAAATAATGGTCCTAAAATGTGGTAAAATGCAGACACATCAACTCCCCCAAACTTAGTCTTTGCTTGCCCTCAAGCAAATATGCATCGAACTAAGAAGGAAGAGAAGTTGCTGACAATGGGAACATCTTACTTAAACAAATGACTTGCCAAACTGAAAAACCGTAACCCACAAGTGAAACCTCATTCTTTTGTAAGAATCACAATTTACTTTCATCAAGGCTTAGCATCAAGACCGAATATTTCCTAACACTTAGTTGGTCTCTTAAGAAACTCAGATTCGAAACCTATTTCTTTCAAGTGCAGTCCGCAAGAGGGGCTATTGATCAAAGACCTTGGGATTCAACTTCCTAAAATTCAGCTAGTCACTAATGGTTTAAGCATTTTCGATCACTTCTCAACTCCTTACTCGTTTTTATTTGCTTTAGCTTTATCAATGAAGCACGAAAAAGTACGGGCTTACGCACAGTCCCGGTTCACCTTAGGCATCGATGTATTAGCTTTATCAATGAAACGCGAAAAAGTACGGGTTTACGCACAGTCCCGGTTCATTTTAGGCGATATCGAAATGGTTTTATTGATGAACACAAGAAGGTACGGGTTTACGCACAATCCCCGTTCATCTTAGACCGTATATTTGAGCCGAGTTTGAGAAGGATGATTCTATATTCACCTTATGCTTTTCTTTTTACTTAGCTAGCTGAACCTAAGGAAGGATCTTATGCAATGCATCTCAAGCCCCTAATTTGGAAAATAGAATTCGATTATGAGGTAACAAATCAGGTTCTTTTCGAGACACAACCTAAGTATCGGTTTCAAAGGTTAATGATCTAAAAATCAGTGTTCAAGAGGGAAAAAACGCAAGTCTAAGAGTTCACTATGGTTACTAGCCAATCAACCTAGCAAGTCTACCTATCTAGCAAGATGATTCCCGAAACTCTAGACTCAATCCTATATGAATGCAATGCACCTACATGAACACTCTGTTTTTGACTTATGCATTTTCGATTTTTTTCAAATTTTTTTGGTTTTTCTATGCCTTAGATGTGATGCAAATGATTAAATGCAAGAATAAAAACTAAGAACCACAGAAAACAAAGTCAAATATCCTCTAGAACCCTCCCCCAAACTTAAATCACACAGTCCCTTGTGTGTATAAAAGTCCGAAAGGGGATCCTAGACCAGCAAGTCAAGTGAAAAATATGCAAAAGCAAGCCAAGTAAAAGAAATGTAAAAGCAAGTCAATTGAAAAATATGCAATGGTATTTATAATGAAAGGAAGGGGTTTTTGTACCTCTTAATGATTCCAGTAATCGGCTGCCACATTTCGCATGAGCTCCATGTAGTGGTCATTATGCCTTTGACGCTCGAGCTCAGCTTGCTCGAGCGTGTCCGCCGAGTGTTCGGAATGCTCGACTGATTGGTGCTCGAGCGGTTGGCTCGAGCTTGCTCCTGCTGCATTGAATGATCTTCTGTATGAGAAGGCTGCGGGGTTTGCTGAGGAACGTCTAGCTGGTGCGGGTTGGTGTTGCCTCTCACGATCTGTGGATATGGAGGCTCTTCTTGGGCGAATAGTTGGTGGTGGTGGTGGTCCGCTGTTCCTTTCTAGAGCTGCTACTCTCCTACTTAGATCATCGTTTTCTTGCCTTCTAGCTTCGTCGCTAGCAGTTAGCTTCTTCACCTTCTTCATCAACCATTTGTTCATTTTCTGCAACAAGCCTATGTGCTTGTGTGCTTCTCGGATTGGTTCTCCTTGACGAGGTGGCATCGTGTATTCTTCAAAACAATATGCCTCGGGATCCACCTCATCGCTGTTTGTTGGAGATGAACTCTGCTGAGGGCCATTGGGATCGTACAAGGCTTCTAGAGGCGGATTGAAATCCGTGTTTTGCCCCATTCTTATTGTCGTGTACTCCCTGTTTGGCAAGAGTTGAAAAGTGTTTGGTCTAAGTAAATGATGGAAAGAGTAAAGGAGCTTACCTCGAACTTCCGTCGTAGCCAAAAATTGACTCCTCCTTAAGTGATCGATGTTCATGAACCGAGGGTCAGCCTATTGTGTCTCATCGATTGGCACATTACATCTTTCCAGAATGCATGTGACAAGTCCGCCAATGGTGATCTTTCCGTCATGACCTCCAGTTTTGTTATCCCTTGCCCAATCTCGGTATGTGACCAATTGGTTAGCAAATTGGATGGTTAATCCAGCATTGTTTCGATCTCCAATAATCGGGGATCCGTCGCTCTTTGTACCAACAATGTCTTTAAGAGCAGTCACCAACATCTCCATTTCTCCTAGATTAATTGTTCCAGTAGTAAAACGTGAGAAAAATGTATTTGCTAGGATTGTTCGAAAATACCTCAAAGCCGGGTTTCGGATCAGCGATGCCTTAGATCGGGAGGATGAGAATCTGCTCCTTGTTGATGCAATCGACCTCCACACATCATCCAACTCAGCTCTATCAAAATCTGGTCCATAATTTTCGGACTCGGCCTTTGGGAACTCGAAGAGGTCCCTAAGTGCTTTGAATGTCATTCGATAGTCCCTTCCTCTTATTGCAAAGAAGATGTAACCGCCACCTTGCTTTTCTTGGAGACTCTCGTTTTCAGCATCGTATAAAACGATCTGAACCGTCGCCAAAAACTGAAGAGTCTCTTCCTTGTATGCTCTTTGCGGATACTGCACAAACGTGGACAGCCCACAATTTTGCAACATGAGGTCTACATCTCTTGTTATCCCCATTGCGGTCAGCGCTTCCTTGTATGGATAGCGGGTGCCTAGAAAATCCATCCTCCGCAGATCGCTTAGTGCCCTTGCCGAGTTATGTCTCTCCTTCATCTCCTTCTCTTTTTTTCCGGCAAGGATTATCTCCCTTGCTTCCGCCGCCTCTCTTTCGCCATATCCATCTTCACAGAGTGTTTCAGCAGCAAGGTCTGGGTCCAATTCGTCTTCATCCATGTATTCTCCTCTTTCTTCCGACTCATTCTCAGATTGTACTTCCATCCTCCTCTTCTCCTTTCTGCCGGGTTTGCTTGCGGCCATAGAAGACTCTCCTTGGAAAGGATTGCTTCTTGATCGAGCATTATTTTTGGCTCTAAGGTGGAGGAGGTTGGCTTTGTTGGATTTGCCGTCTGTCATGGTGAAAGTAGGTCAGAGGAAGAGCAAATTTTTGGACACTCGAACAAGACACTCGAGCAGAGGTGATCGAGTGTAGTAGATGAACAAAAAGAGAGACGATTTGCTTCTGTAAAAGAGTGAACAACTAGAGAGAAATGTTAGAGAGAGAATGTATTTCGTGTGAATGAAATGAGAGAGGCTCCTCCTTTTATAGAGGAGAAAAACAAGGGGGAGCCTTTTCAAATTCAAAATTTGAACTTAGATTAAATCAAATCTTTTTGAATTAAATGGAAAAGATATTGCATTTAAAGAAAGATTTAACCCATTTTTCGGAGTAAATGTCTCCCCTTTCTCAGCTTTTGGCAGTTATAGGCTTTGGAGGCATGTGAATAGGCATGAAGGCGGGACGCTCGAGCCTGACACTCGAGCAGGTTTGGTCGAGTGTCAGTCTGCCAAAAGCTGGCTGATGCTCGAGTGGGACACTCGACCAGGCGTGGTCGAGTGTTGTCCCATCTTGTCGGTTTTGACCCCACTTGTCCCATGTGGGCCCCATTCTCCTGTAAAAGAGACCCAAAAAACCTTCCAAGTGCATGTAAGTCGAAATAGATGCAAGTAAAAATGAAAAATAGCAAATTTGTAAGGAAAATATGCGAAAAGGAAGAAATTGAATGTATATACAGAGGATACCTTTGGGATTGCCTCCTAACTGCGCTTGTTTATAGTCTCAAGCTCGACTTCCTCCTATTTATTGGAGAGGAGGTGGTTCATCGAGCAGAACCAAAGTTCCCTCGGGAATCGTGCTGTTGGCCAAGTAAGGTTTTACTCTATGACCGTTTACAGTGAATCCTTCCCCATTGCCATTGGCTAAAGTGACTGTTCCATAAGGTAAAACTTGCAGTACTTTGAACGGACCAGACCACTTTGATCGCAACTTTCCGGGAAATAGCTTGAGTCTTGAGTTAAAGAGAAGTACTTGATCACCAACTTTGATCGTTTTCCGCTGGATCCTTTTGTCGTGAGCTGCTTTTGTTCGATCCTTGTATGCTTTTGAGCTGTCATATGCTTCGAGTCTGATTTCTTCAAGCTCATGTAGGTCCATCTGCCTCTTTTCTTGTGCTGTCTTGATATCGAAGTTCAATAGTTTGGTTGCCCAAATTGACTTGTACTCTATCTCAACTGGTAGATGGCAGGATTTTCCATAGAGCAATTGAAAAGGTGTGCGGCCAATAGGTGTTTTGAAAGCAGTCCTATAGGCCCAAAGAGTATCATCCAATTTGGCGGCCCAATCACGTTTTGACAGCCCAACTATCTTCATCAAAATCGATTTGATATGTCTATTAGGGACTTCAACTTGTCCGCTGGTTTAAGGATGATAAGGAGTTGCCCCTTTGTGTTTAACCCCATGTTTCCTAAGCAAATTTTCGAAAACCTTGTTGACAAAATGGGATCCTCCATCGCTAATCACAACTCTTGGCACACCAAATCTGGGAAATATAATGTGTTTGAAGAGCTTAAGTGCCACCTTTGCATCGTTTGTAGGAGCTGCAATAGCTTCTACCCATTTAGAGACATAATCCACAGCAACCAAAATGTAACTGTTTCCTAAAGAAGGAGGCTTAAATGGTCCCATGAAATCGATTCCCCAACAGTCAAACACTTATATCTCCAAGATCGGATTCTGCGGCATCTCATTCCTCTTGCTTATACTGCCCATTCTTTGGTAGCTATCACATCTGGATATGAACTCTTGGCAGTCTTTAAAAATCGATGGCCACCATAACCCGGATTGAAGGATTTTTTGTGCTGTTTTGAACGCAGCAAAGTGTCCTCCATAAGTAGATCCATGACAGTGTTCCAAAATTCCATTGACTTCCTCTTCTGATACACATCTTCTGAATAGTCCATCAGATCCTTGCTTGTAGAGATAAGGCTCATCCCAAAAATACTGCCTTACATCCCTAAAAAATTTCTTCCTTTGATGATAATTCAAGGTTTTAGGCAGTTCTCCTCCGACCAAATAGTTTGCCAAGTCGGCATACCATGGTAATCATGTTCCCACAAACTTCGATCCGATCGAAAAACGTCTTCTTTGTCTGTGGGTTCGACACTCGAGCAGGTGGTGCTCGAGTGTCATGGTTGAGTGTTCGGTGGAAAAACCCAACAGTTGCTCTTCAGGCATAGAATGTTCATTGGAAGGGTTTCTTCAACCTGTATCCTTGATAAGTGATCAGCAACACCGTTTTCAACCCCTGGTTTATCGACTATCTCCATGTCGAATTCTTGCAGCAACAAAATCCATCTAAGCAGTCTAGGCTTAGCATCCTTCTTTTTCATCAAGTATCTTAGAGCTGCATGATCAGTATGCACAATAACTTTTGATCCAACCAGATAGGACCGGAATTTTTCAAAGGCGAACACGACTGCGAGCAATTCCTTCTCTGTGGTGGCGTATTTCACTTGGGCTTCGTCTAGTGTTCTACTAGCATAGTAGATCACATTCAGTTTCCTATCTATCTTCTGTCCCAGAACTGCTCCAACAGCATAGTCACTAGCATCACACATTATCTCAAAAGGGAGATTCCAATAAGGTGCTTGGACTATTGGTGCTGTTATCAAGGCGTCTTTAAGTTCGAGAAAAGCCTTGAGGCCTCCTTGCAAAGGAGACGAGTCAAAGGTCTAGCAGTCATCGAAAAGTCCTTGATGAATCGCCTATAGAATCCTGCATGTCCCAAGAAACTCCTAATGTCTTTGACAGTTTTCGGCGGCTGCAACTGAACCATAACTTCTATCTTAGCTTTGTCGACTTCAATGCCCCTTTCAGAAATCTTATGACCTAGGACGATCCCTTCTTTCACCATAAAGTGGCATTTCTCCCAGTTAAGCACTAAATCCGTCTCAACGCACCTAGATAGAACCCTGCACAAGTTTGACAAACAAGAGGAGAAGGAAGAACCATAGACAGAGAAATCGTCCATGAACACTTCGACCATCTCCTCAATCAGATCCGAAAATATAGAAGTCATGCAACGTTGAAAAGTAGCAGGTGCATTACAAAGACCAAATGGCATTCTCCTATATGCAAATGTATCATAAGGGCAAGTAAAGGTTGTTTTTTCCTGATCATTTGGATGTATAGGGATTTGGAAAAATCCACTATATCCATCAAGGAAACAATAATATGAATGATTAGCGAACCTTTCAAGCATTTGGTCGATGAATGGCAAAGGATAATGATCTTTTCTAGATGCAGAATTCAATTTTCTAAAATCGATGCGCATTCTATGTCCTGTAATAGTTCTAGTTGGAATCAAATCATCATTTTCATTTCTAATGACAGTGACCCCTCCCTTTTTAGGCACACAATGCACAGGAGACACCCCTTTACTATCAGAAATAGGATAAATTATATCAGCATCTAACAGTTTTAAAATTTCCTTTTTAACGACCTCCTTTAAATTCGGATTCAATCTCCTTTGAGGTTCCCTGCTAGGATAAGATTCATTTTCAAGGTGAATTCTATGTGTGCATAAATCGGGAGAGATCCCTCTAATGTCAGACAGTGAGTATCCTAAAGCTTTTCTAAATCGTCTTAATTCAGTAAGCAACATGTTTAACTCATTATCACTTAATGCATTATTTACTATTACTGGATAAGTAGAGTTAGATCCAAGAAATGCGTACCTGAGCCCGGAGGGGAGTGGTTTGAGTTCCACTTTCGGTGATTTGAGCTCCGACCAGTCATCATCGATCTGATACTCGACCTTAGTGTGGTCGAGCGTTGAGGTCGAGTGTTGATTTCCAGAGGCTGAATCGGAATGCTCGAGCTCTGTTTGCTCGAGTGTTGAGGTCGAGTGTAAGGTCTCGAACTGTTTTTCACTTTTCAGTGATTTGCAAGAGTCCAACAAGCCTTTGTAGACCTCAGTTTCTTCGTATATGTATCCATCACAACCATCTTTTATCAAAGCAGTACCAAGGTGGTCTTTTTCCATTAATTCTCCAAACAGGTCCTTTGAAAGATCATCTATTTCTTGTACCACGAACAGCTGACCCTCAATGGTCGGTTTTCTCATTATGTCAGTGATGCTGAAAGTCATCTTGAAATCTTTTCCAAGGTTGAGTTCGATTTCTCCTTTTGGCACATTGATCACAGCTCCTGCAGTGGCTAAGAAGGGCCTTCCAAACAGCAAGGGGTCCTTTGGTTCTTCTCCTATATCTAGAACAACGAAATCCGTGGGGATTTCTACTCCTCCAACCCGAACTGGTAAGTCTTCTAGAATTCCATTTGTGGAATCCTAACCGATCTGTCAGCTAGTACCAAAGATATCTTACAAGACTTGTATTTATCGAACCCTAATCTTTTGGCGACTGTTAGAGGCATTAGGCTGATCGATGCCCCTAAATCACACAAGCAACTCCTGAATGTGAGAGGTCCAAGCGAACATGGAATCGTGAATGTTCCTGGATCATCAAGCTTCTTAGGCACAACTTTTCTTTGTATAATAGCGCTGACCTCATGAGTTAGCACAACCATCCCTTCGACTTCTTGTGTTCTGTCCTTCACTGCGTCTTTCAAAAACTTTTGATAAGGGGGCATTTGCATAAAGGCGTCCAGAATTGGTATTTTCACTTCAACATCCTTCATCTGCTTTTCAAACAGAGCCTTGTACTTGTCTGCAACGTCCTTTTTGAATATCTGTGGAAAAGGAAACTGTGGTTTGAAAGGAGGTGGAGCAAACGTCTTTGGGTCTTTTTGTACGTCAGTTGTGTTTTTGGGCTGATCTTCGGACACTCGAGCATGTGGTGCTCGAGTGTGTTGATCGAGTGTCAAAGGTTTCGGCTTTTCCGTGCTGATTTCTGTCTGTTCTTCGACCAAATCATCTTCCCCTTCTGGAAGGACACTGTCCTCAGTGTTCTCTGTTGGTTCAGCACGAATTAGCAATTCACGGCCACTACGGAGTGTAACGGCGTTGGCGTGATACTCCTTAGGGTTTTGAACAGCTTTTCCAGGTAGCTGTCCGGTTTGTTTGTTTGTTGATGAAGATCCTTGTTGATTCTCCACATATTTGAGACGAGCATTGAGGGTCTCAAATTTGCAGTTGAGTTCATTATGTGAAGCATCGATCTTAGCATGTACTTCAACAAATTTCCATGTTAATTTGGAAGCGCTGGCTGTCTGTCCCTTTAGTATCTGCTGCAAGATGTCCATCACTTCAGGTGTTTGTTGTGGTGGTTGGGTGTTGTATCCAGGAGGTGGTTGGTGGTGTGTTTGCTGGTACTGTTGTTTGGATATGAATGGTTTTGGTTGCGGTTGCGGATGTGGTTTGGGTGGGTACACCTGGTCGTTTGGATTCGCCACATTTGTGTTTCTGTAGGATAGGTTGGGTTGGGTTTGTAGCTGTTGAATTGTCTGAAATTGTTGCTTTGGTTCTGTACGAAATTGACCTCTTCAACCTCGTCATCGTCTTCTTCAACCCGTTATGTTTCACCGACATGATGTACTTGCTTATTGTGAGCTGAAAGTAGCTTGTCCAGTTTGTCTTGTATGGCTTTGAGCTCCTTTCTACTAACCATATCTGAATCTGTTACGCCTCTAGGAGTTCGATCATAGTCTTCACTGTATTGGCCGTCTGCTTGAGCTAAATTCTCCACTAATTCCCATCCATCATCGACATCTTTATTCAGAAAATTCCCATTGCTGGCTGTGCCTAGCAACATGCGTATCTTGGGGATCACTCTGTAGAGAGTACTGAGAAGGGACTCAGTAGTGAAACCATGATGAGGACATTGTGATTGGTACATCTTGAATCGTTCCCAAGCCTCAGAGAATGTTTCGGAATGGTTTTGCTTAAAACCAGAGATGGAATTGCGGAGTTTCGCAGTTCTTGAATTGGAAAGAATTTGCCTAGAAATGCTTCTTTGCAGGCGTCCCATGATGTGATAGACCCTTGTGGCAAGTGTTTTTCCCATAGATGTGCTTTGTCTCCAAGAGAGAAAGGAAACAACCGCAATTTCAGAGCATCCTCACTAACCCCATTTATTTTTGTCAGACTGGTTAGTCTTTCAAATTCATCAAGATGATCTAGTGGGTCCTCAGAAGGTAAACCATGAAATTTACTGTTCTGAACCATGGAAATCATTCCACTCTTAATCTCAAAGTTGTTGTTGGCGATGGCTGGTGGGACAATTCCATGGCGTTGAGTGTGGATACTGGGAGCATCACCGGCACCAATGTGTCTAACTCTCCTAGGACGAGTTCCTAGTTTAGTAGCTTGTACTTGTTCTTCCATGTTCACCTGATCCGTGTATTCTTCGTTCAATCTGTTCCGTTGTTCTTGCAAGTATTCACGAGGCAAACGGTCTATTCTGTCAGAGTATGGAATGAGGTCTTCACTACCACAGGATATGGTATTCATGCAAGTGATTTGTGTTGTCGGAATTGACACTCGAGCAGGTGGTGCTCGAGTGTAGTGATCGAGTGTTTCTTGGTTCTGCGTGAGCTCTCTGGATACAGAAGAAAAATCAACGAGCTCGAGTTGTGTTGGTCGAGCTTATTGATCGAGTGTACCTGAAAGCAAAGAAAAAACCAGAAACGATTTTAGAATAATAGTATAATAAAACTTAGTCTCACAAAAGTGATTTTCCTAATTGTAGCTAACTATTCCCAGTTGGCAACGACGCCAATTTGATAGACAGGTTTTTACGGTGTTTTCTCAAATACCAAACTGTCTATTTAATCAATTGTAGTACAGTATGGTGTCAATCCAATGGGAGAGTAACTAGCAATCAAGATATAATCTACTTGTTCTAATCTAAGCCAAATTCGGTTTTAGCGAGTGGTTATCTATCCTAAGTGACAACGAAATCTTAAAACAAAATGCTAAAAACGAAACAGAGTATTAGAATGTAAAAACAGAGCATTAAAAGTAAAGCGATAGTAAAACTAATAATTAAGTGCAACAAGAAATCTCAACCTAAAGCAGAGTATTAAAATCACAAAAATTCAATAAAGGAAAAACGGGTTCTCGAGGATTAGGATCAATGATTAGGGTATTCCTAGTGGTTCTAGACTTATCTATCAACCTATTTAGATGACCTCTAAGCAAGGAATCACAAAGTAATCACATTCGCTCTCGCGCAATGGGACCTCTCCTAAAAGACAACCTGGCTTGACTCTCGCCCAACGATTGGAAATTCAAGAGGCCTTAAGTATGGACCTTACAAAGCCTAATAACACCCTAGATAATCAATCTCTTGAGCTAGGAAGATGCTATCTTAATTTAAGCATGTTCAAGTGATTCCCCAAACGCCTCTCAGGGGGGATTCACCAAGAGATCAAATTTCAATTGATCAGAAAGAAACAAGCATTAAGAACACTTAAACTAAAGAGATCTAAGACCTTAATTAAACATAAATAAATCTAGAAATCCCTAAGTTTTCCCCTAATCTCACCCTTTCCTCAAGAACCCTAGACTAACTTACTCAGAATTCATGAAATAAAACATAAACTTAAAATCGAAATCTAATTGCATAAAACTTAAGTATGAAAAATCGTAAATGCCTTAGTAAAATAAGAGACTCGAAAATTGCTAGAAAAGATTGTATATTGAAAGTAGAAATTCTAGTACAATTTATAGATCAAAAGATCTTAAAGAAAAAGGAAAAATACTTAAAGAGAAAAAGGGAAAACTTCCCTTGAAAGAAAAATGGGAATTTCCTTTTAAAAGTTAAAAGGAAATTCCTTTAAGAAAGAAAATAGAAAAAGCCTAAAAGATAATTGGGCTTGCACAAAAGGGGCTTTTGATGGGCCTTTTTCGCAGAGAAGCCCAAAGTCAATCTTCGTCCAAAGTCTTAGTTCTGGCCCGTAAAGTCACTCGACCAAGTGATGGTCGAGTGTCATGCTCGAGTGTCGGAGACTCGAGTGACAAATCTTCTAGTTTGCACCTTGAACTTCAACCTTAGGCCAGTCGATTCCTCATTGGTCTTCTTGTAATCCGAAATACTCCGTGATAAGCTCCAAAAAGTACCTAAAAATCCCTTTTATGCAATGTATGCAATGCCCGACATTAATAATGCGATTTATGCTAAAAAGAACCTAAAACAATGATAACAATGCAAGTATGAATGCAAAACATGCTCAATAATGGTCCTAAAATGTGGTAAAATGCAGACACATCAGCCGCTAACATGAGCTGTTAAAGGAGAAGGGGCTGATAAATCAAAGTGAGATCAAAGACTTCAAGAAATGTGAGCCGTGTATTTTAGGAAAGTCACACTCAGGAAAGGACTTCATGTTTTTGAGGGACCTCTGGAATATATTCATTCGATCTGTGGGGATTGCCAAATGTAACTCCAAGTTAGCGAAATTTCAATACTATATATCATTTGTTGATGACTTCACAAGAAAGGTTTGGGTTTATTTCTTAAGAACAAAAGATAAAACTTATGGGAAGTTTGTTGATTGGAAAACTTTGACTAAGAATCAAAGTGGGAAAATATTGAAGCTTTTGAGAACATACAACGGTTTGGAATACTGTAACAAAGTCTTTGATGATTACTGTGCTCAAGAAGGTGTTAAGAGGCACCTGACTTGTCCATACACTCCACAGCATAATGGAATAGCTGAGAGGTTGAACATGACAATTCTGAAAAAGGTTATAAGCTTATTAACATAAACGTGTCTGTCAGAATCGTATTGGGCTGATGATGCATCTACAGTTGTTTACATACTAAACAGGACTCCTTCAAAACCTATTGACTTTCAAATACCAGAACATTTGTTGACATGAAGGGAACTTGATTTATCTCGCATGAGAAGATTTGGCTGTTGTTTATCATATTTTCATGTTGATCAAGGAAAACTGAAACCTAGAGCTAATAAAGGGATCTTCATGGGATATCCACAGGGTGTTAAGGGTTACATAATATTGAGTTTGGAGGATAAAAGATGCTTTCTAAGCAGAGACGTAATCTTCAATGGAGATGTGATCTACATAGATTTTGATAAAGTTTCAGTTGATTTTGAAAGGAAAAGGGACGTCAACAAGAGTAAAAGAGTGACATTTGTGCTACCTACGGATTCAAGGGAAGCTGAGAGTTCAAATGATGTTGATCATGGCACATATCAAGGTGGAGTTCTTCATGATCTGAATGATGAAACTAAAGAAGTAAATGCAGAAACTGAAACTGAATTGGAGGCTTCTAGCTATGATGATTATTTGTTGGCTAAGGGCAGAGGTAGAAGAGAAATCAGGCGTCCTAGCAGGTTCATTGAAACCAGCGTGGCATATTATGCACTAAATGCTGCGGATTTGGTAAATTTTAATGAGCCAGAACCATACACAGAGGCTGTAAATGGAAATGATCTTGAATTTTGGGTTGCTGCTATGAATGAAGAAATAGATTCTTGCAATAAGAATCAGACTTGGTGAGACATTCCTATGACTAATGACCTAAGAACCATAGGGTGCAAGTGGATATACAAAGTAAAACCAGGCATACCAGGGGTTGAAAAACAGAGGTTCAAAGCTAGATTGGTTGCTAAGGGGTTCACACAAATTGAAGTTATATATTATCATGACGTGTTTTCTCCTGTGGTTAAACACACTACCATAAGGTTAATGCTTTCAATTGTGGTGAATTTTGATATGGAATTGGAGTAAATGGATGTAAAAATAGCATTTTTACATGGAAGCCTAAACGAAAGGATTTATATGCAGCAGCCTGAAGGATATAAAAAGGAGGGAACTGTATGTTTATTGCATAAATCATTATACGGTTTAAAGCAAGCATCAAGGCAGTGGAATTTGAGATTTAATGAGTACATTCAATCTCAGGGTTACATCAGAAGTGAATTTGACACTTGCGTGTATTTCAAAGAATTCAAGAAGGGTTGTTACATTTATTTACTTCTTTATGTTGATGACATATTGTTGATATCAAATCACATGAGAGAAATCAATAGGTTAAAGGGATTATTAAGTGGTGAGTTTGAAATGAAAGATTTGGGAGGTACAAGGAAGATACTTGGTATGGACATTACAAGAGACATAGTGAATGGGATTCTGAGATTATCTCGGAAGGTTTATATTGACAAAATTTTAAGCACATTCAGTCAAACAAAGTTAAAAGCAGTTCATACTCCTATGGGTTCTCATTTCAAGTCATCTAGTGCTAAGAATCATGAGAAGCAGATGGAAAACATACCTTATGCTAGTGTGGTGGGCAGTCTGATGTATGCAATGGTTGGATCGCGTGTGGATTTAGCCTATGATGTTGGTCTTGTTACTCGCTTCACGGGTAATCCTGACACATAACATTGGAGTGCAGTTAGATGGATCTTAAGATATCTAAAACAAGCAAAAGATCTAAGCCTAACATTTAAGAAAGGTGAAATCAGAAAGATAGTGGGATACTGTGATAGTGATTATGCGGCTGACCTTGACAGAAGAAGGTCAATAACTGGCTATGTTTTTCAGGTTGGCAGAAACACCGTTGCTGGAGATATGGGCTGCAGAGTCCAGTGGCCCTGTCAACAATAGAAGCGAAATATATATCACTAGTGGAAGCTGCAAAAGAGGTTGTGTGGTTCAAAGGAATTACCTGCGAGATAGGATTTGAAGATCTAGATGCAGAAATCTTCTGTGACTCTCAAAGCGCCATATGCCTCGCAAAAAATAGTGTTTATCACGAAATGACAAAACATATGGCTATCAAGATGAGTTTCTTGAGAGAGTTAATGGAAGAAGAAGAAGTTATTGTGAAGAAAATAAATACCTTGGAGAATCCGGCGGATATTCTGACAAAATTAGTGCCGGTGAAGAAATTTGAGACGGCGTTGGATCGGCTGGGCTTGCTCAGCGATCGATCTTGATGGCAGAAGAAGAGTCTTCAGGAAGTCTCTTCGGTATTCCTGCATATCGAAGAGGGAAATAGAGGAGATGGTTATAGTCTCTCATGGGGTTCGATATGCTGAGATATCGAAGAAGGAGAAGATGGTGAGAATACTTACTATGTGTGTGTCGGCGTTTGTACATGTCGAATAGGAGAACATAAGAGACGGTTGGAGTCTCTCCTGGTCTTCGATGTTCTTGCATGAAGGATGAGGAACAAAGTTGATGGTGTTTCTTTTCTGATTTTTGGGTTTCGTGGCGGAGAAGATGAGAGAATTTCTCTCTATTTTTTGGGGGTGTGAATGAAAAATGGTGAAGTGTTTTGGTATTAGGGTCGTAGCGGAGATGATGAAGAGTTCTCTTGGAACACAAATTACAATGGAGAAGTTGAGGAGTTCTCTCTCGATTCTTGTGTGATGGCGAAGAAGACAAGGTGGAGTCTGTAGACCGTCTTCTGTGCTTCGTGGGCCGTAATGGACTGGATCGAAGTGCTGGTCCATGAGCCGAAGAAGACAGTTGATTGGTCTTCAGTTGGGCTGCGATTGGGTCTTCGGTGGGCTACTATTTGGGCTATTTTGCTTTATCTTCTTCTTCTATTTCCTGAAAGGGTAATTGAACCTTTTGGGTCAAATGTGAGAAGAAGTGAAAAGATGTCAGAGTGGTGGCAGTGGGTGTGGAAGGTGTGGGATATTCTCGATCATAAGAGGTAAGCGAACGGGCCATGGAGAACTGTGGGGAAGAGTTAATGAGAATAGAAGAGAAGTGTATGCAAAGAGAGAGTCTTGTTTTTGCTTCAAGCTTCTTGTATCTCTTGAGAGTTGTAACTTGTTCTTGAGATCAGTGGCTCACATCTGTGAGCTTGGCTCACCGAGACGTACCAAGGAGGCAATATTCTTGGGAACACGTAAATCCTTGAGTCTTAATCCCCACAAGCTTGACACCTACATCAAAACATACTCAATCTCATTAGTGAATAAAAGGCAAACATAAAGAGATTTCACAACACCATTTACCAACAATGGATTGCAACACACCAAATGAGATCCACATAGACATCTGTGTAATAAGAAACACAACATATACGGTAATACAAAATGAGTTACACCCATAAATAAGTAAGTACATACACATATGGTATCCAAGTTAACAGTTTAAGTTACAACTTAAGGTAACATGAACGCACACTTGTACAAACGAAATAATAAATGTGCATACATAACTCATGTTATACCTACAAATGTAAGTTCTCAATCTCTGGTTTGTGCTAGATTTAGGGTTAGTTCAATACGAGTTGGCCACTAAAATAACTGTACTGAAATTGAATTGTTTGTAGGGTTTGTATGTGTTTTGTAGTTTAAAGGCAATGGTTGGTGGTTTTTGTGTTGGGTTATGTAGGTTATGTGCTTAGTCATGTAGGTTTTCGTATACGTTATGTAGGTTTTGGTTTACGTTATGTAGGTTTTGGGTCACGTCATGTAAGTTTTGGTTTACGTTATGTAGGTTTTGGTTTACGTTATGTAGGTTTGGTTTACATTATGTAGGTTTTGTTTTACATTATGTAGGTTTGGTTTATGTTATTTAGGTTTTGGTTTACGTTAGGTTTCGTCTACATTATGTAGTTTTTGATTGTGTTATGTTGGTTTTGACTCAGTTATGTAGGTTTTGGTTAACGTAATATAGGTTTTGAGTCTGTATTGTAGGTTTTAACTCAGTGATGTAGGTTTTGGTTCACGTTGTGTAGGTACCGATTTTGTTAAGTAGGCTTTGTTTCTGTTATGTAGGCATAATGAGACTTTTGAGAGCAGACAAAAGGTTTTCTAACAAAAAAAGCTTCAATCATTTTTGTAAGCTGCCAGATTTCAAGAAAATGCGGCTAGAAATTAGTGAAAATTCCTTCATCGACATTCGAGACAATTTCTCGGTTGGTGTAGTGCAAAAGTTGACAGAGAGTAAGTATATGTGGGCAGCGAAACATGTGGATTGGTTGCTCATGAATCAACTTGATATCATAAGAATGAACGAGATGTGGGTATTGGTTAATACCCGTCCTTTGAGGTTCTCTCTTTATGAGTTTGAGGAGATCTTAGAGCTGCCATGTGGTCTGGATGAGGAAGGAGAGGATGTAGAGGCATCCCATGAAGAGTTCTGGGCTGATTTGAACACGAATATAAGTGAAGGTCGGGACTACTATGTACTCACTAAGGCGTTCTAGAGATGCAGGTATGTTCTGTTATGACATGTATGTTTTCACCTAATGTAGGTTTTGATAGGCGATGTAGGTTTTGGTATTCACTTTCTGTAGGTTTTGGTGTATGCTAAGTAGGTTTGGTTACAACTTAATGTAGGTTTTGGTTTATGTAATGTGAGTTTGTATATTATTATGTATGTTTGTTTTGAATGTTTGCCGCTTATTTTCAGGGGCTGACCTTCGAGAAAAAGAGAATGTTAGGTCTCCCATTTCAAGCTACAAAGAGGGTGCTGGATGTGGAGATATTTCAAAGGTACCCTTGGGGTCGGGATGTCTTTCAATCACTAATCATATCCATCAACGGGGCGTCATACTCTGGGTTAATGTACACCATACATGGTTGTGTCCATGTGCTGCTGATATGGGCATTAGAGTATGTTGATATACCCCTACTCCGCTGGGAAACAGGCAGGGCTAAAGGAAGCCGGGATGTCATATTAGAGTATGAGATATGTAACTCAGAAGACGAAAATGTATGTTGTTTTGTAGGTTTTGATAGAATTTTTGTAGGTTTACTTACATGTTTTGTAGGTGTAGTTGGTTAATTTGAAATTAAACATTTTTGAGTGGACAAGGCGGTGGAAGATGTTTATCCTTTATGAGTGGGAGAAGTTTTGGGGGACTGTAGACTCCACAATATGATTGTGGATATACCTCGAGAGGTCCTCGATGAGAGCTTCTGGGAGACGGATAATTTGAAGAAGAGGAAGTTGGCGTTGGTGGCCATTGACGCCCCGAAAAATCATGGATGGTATGTGATGTACGTTTTGATTCAACACATGTAGGTTTTGGGTTATGTTATGTAGATTTTAGGTTCTTTTATGTAGGTTTTGGTATCTGTTATGTAGGTTTTTGGCGATGACTTGTAGGTTTTCGCGATGACTTGTAGGTTTATGTGTTGAGTTGTAGGTTTTGGTATCAGTTCTGTAGGTTTTTGGTTGACTTGTAGGTTTTAGGTTCTGTAATGTCGGTTTTGGTTCCGTGATGGAGTTTCTGATATTGATTATCTCTTTGTATAGGAAGTGGTCATAGAGGAGGCTCAGGTTTGGGCTTAGAAGAAAAAGCCACCACAAAAAAATGACAAGGTGAAGAGGTTGAAGTGGGCTGAGAGTACTGACAATGTCAAGGACACCATGGACATGTCCTCGAAGTCCTTCATGAAGGAAAATGTTAGGGACTAGACACAGGCATCCATACAGAATGAGGAGTCGGCTATAAGGTCGCTGTTGGAAAGATTACTAGCTAAGTTTGAGCAGGCTAAAATGAATAAGGCTGAGAAATATGAAAACCGGAAAAGCGAGATGGTGGGCTTGAAAAGTAGGTTTTTGGAGATGGAAACCAAAATTTACCGATATGAGACTCCCCTCATGTTTAGATCAGAACTGCCTAGCGGGAGTTCTGCTACCCTCCCATTGAGAGCCGAACCGCCAAGAAGGAGTTATGCACGTGTAGGTTCAACAGAGGCCCACCACTAAAAGTAGGTGGAGGAAGATGTTGTCAAGGAAAAGGAGACATCTAGGAAGTAAATGTCGTGGGAGGTTTTTAGGGAAGAAATTTCCGACCCAGAGAGTCCAATGACCAATGTTGTACGATCTGGTAGACAAGAAAAACCTTGCAAAGATGTAATTCGATTCAAAAGTCCTCCATATGAGCCAATCATTAATATGACGGTGCTTAATGATGATGATGATGATTGGTTAAGGACTGAGAAAAGACAAGAGGAGGAACAATCAACAAAAGCATCTCACAATCAAAAAGCTTTGTTAGATGTACTGTCCGTTCATAGATAGAGCCGCAAAATCAAACTCGCTGCTTCTCAAGTAAATCTTTCTTCTTAGTAGGTTTTGAGTATGACTTGTAGGTTTTGGTTTATGTTATGGAGGTTGTGCTTGATGTTATTAGGTTTTAGGTATGACTTGTAGGTTTTGGTATCTATTATGTAGGAGTGGGTATAACTTGTAGGTTTTGGTTTACGTTGTGTAGGTTAACTTGATGTTATGTAGGTTTTAGTATCTGTTATGTAGGTTTTGGTTTCATCTTCTTATGATTTTTTCTTCTTTTCCAACATATATCACCCTTCAAAGGGTTTTCAATAGCGAGTCGTATTGTGCAAGGAGTCCAACAATCCGTCGCTATATATGATCCATTTGGTGATTACGTGGCGGGACAACTGAAAACACTTGTTGAATATGTTACTTCTGATTTGTAAGTCCCCCTCATGTGCAACACAAATTTTGATTTCTACATCAGGCTATGTAACATGTAAGTCTATTTAGGTATAGTGATGGTCCAATGAAAAACACCGACTTCTACGCCAGGCTGATGACAAGCAGAGATGAATGGCCAGCAACTGATCGTAGATATGGCTGGTTGACTACACATGTATGTGTAGGTTTTGGCGATGACTTCTAGGTTTTGGTGTTATATTGTAGGTTTTGGCATTTGTTCTGTAGATTTTGGCAATGACTTGTAGGTTTTGGCATTTGTTCTGTAGATTTTGGCAATGACTTGTAGGTTTTGGCGATGACGTGTAGGTTTTGGCGTTCACTTGTAGGTTTTGGCGTTGACTTGTAGGTTTTGTATCCGTTCTGTAGTGTTTGGCGATGTTTTGTAGGTTTTGGAGATGACTTGTAGGTTTTGGCGTTGAATGGTAGGTTTTGGTATCTGTTCTGTAGGTTTTTGTTATCGGTTATGTAGGTTTTGGCGTATTATTTTTCCCCCTTCCAGCATATGTCCGCCGTTATGCTGATTGCTTTTGTTGATCAGGAGTTCTGAACAATGTGAGCAACAGAGTTCCAGACTGACTTATTTCGCACTAAGGGCAAAAATTTCTGTTTTGGGGGAGGGTAAGTAGAACTTTACCAAGGAAATGACCGTATGTATGCCACCGGAAGGAAATGGGTAACTGAGGTGGACTGGGTGTACATAGCACACAACATCGGGGAAGCTCATTGGGTAGCGTTGGAGGTGGACTTGGTGAAATGTAAAATCAAAGTCTTTGACTCATACATGTTTGTAACGTCGGTCTGTATGGTCCTCGACCAATGCAAAGCCTTCGCAAAGATGATTCAACTCTTGGTCAAATAAATGGCACTTCCGATTCATAAAGAAAAGCTAAGCGGCCAAGCATACAAGATTTCAAGGGTCAAAGGAGTTCCTCAACAGAGTTGCAGTGGGGATTGTGGATTTTTTCACTCAAGTTCATTGAGTGCTTAAATCTAGGTGTCTCATTCGAGGGATTGATTGAGAACATTATTCCATTCTTCTGAATGAAGTATTCAGCAGAGGTCCTACATGAGCTTCCCCAAGATTGTGACGTTATGATCCCAACCCCCATAAGAGAAAATGAAGAGAATAAGGATACGTGGATCTTCAACAGTCAACCTTGAGTAGTGGGTTTCACTACATACTCTATTTTAACTCTATTACTTGTACAAACCAACGTAAAAGGAAGTAACTTACAAAACTATATAACACTCCGGAAAACCAACAAAGCACGAAGTAAAACCTACATAAGAGGTTATAAAACGTACAAAGAAGAAAGTAAAACCTACATAAGAGGTCGTGAAGCCTACATAACACTGAGTCAACGCCTACATAACAAACCCTACATAACTTGTAGGGTTTGGATTATATTGTGTAGGTTTTGGTTTATGATTTGTAGGTTTTGGTTTACGTCATGTAGGCTTTGTTTCATGCTTTGTAGGTTTTGGTTTGGTGCTTCTTCTGTAGGTTTTGGTTTACATTTTGTAGGTTTTGTTTTATGCTTTATAGGTTTTGGTTTATGTTTTGTATGTTTTGATTGATGTATCTAGGTTTTGAGTATGACGTGTTTACGTTGTGTAGGTTTTGCTTGATGTTATATAGGTTTTGGTATCTGTTATGTATGTTTTGGTCTAGTCATGTAGGTTTTGGTTTCATATCTGTTACGGATACCTACATAACATTACCCTAAGCCTACATAATGTGAGTCAAAACCTACATATCACTTATTGAAAAAATACATAAGGGGGGGCGTAATTTCAGTATTTATGGCAGAGAATGAGTAAATAGGCATGTCTGCGATGGTTTTGATGGGCAAGTACGCATATTATGGCCTTCTTGAGAACACTTTGAGCAAGTGTACATCTTCCTTGGTTGTTTCGACTCAAGTACCACCTATATGACGCTTTTTACTCTTGAGTTTTTTGGTCGGCCTGCTTGCTTTCTAATCGATGGAGGCTTCCAGACCTTGTTCGCAACCTCATCGGGTACATGTGTACCAGCATATCGAGGCTTAATACACTTAGCGAACCCTAGAACGTTTTATGTAATCAAGCAAACCCTAGAACGTTTTAGCCTATTTTCTTTAAGAAAAAAAGACTTTTCTCCTTTTTCCTTTGTAATTTCCTTTTCTTTGAATCTTAGATCCTTGTTGATCCTTGGAGAATTCGATTTTCTGCTTTTAATCATTGTTGTTCATCTCTGCTTAATCTTTCTGATTATGTTAACGGTTTGCAATTCTGGGTTTATGTTTTTCATCATGAATATTGAGTAGATAAATTAGGGTTCTTGAGGAGATGGTGAGATTAAGGTTGATTTAGGGAATTCCAGACTTGTTTAGGGTTGAATAGGCTTAGATCTCTTAAGTCTAAGTGTCCTTAATGCTTATTTCTTTCTGATCAATTGAAATCTGTTGGTTGGTGCTTCCCACCCAAAAGGTGTTTGTGATAATGCTTGAACGAACTTAGGTTGAGATAACTTCTCCTAGCTCAAGAGATTGACTGTCTAGGGTGTTATTAGGCTCTGTTTGGTCTGTGTTTAACGTCTCTTGGGCCCTTTAATCATTGGTGAGAATCAAGTCTGGTTGGGGTTTAAGAGAGGTCCCATTGCATGAGAATGAATGTGATTGTTGTGATTCCTTGCCTAGAGGTCATCTAAATAGGTTGATAAACAAGTCTGGAACCCCTAGGAATGCCTTGATTGCTGATGCTTAACCTCAAGAACCCCTTTTCCTTTATTGAATTTTCGACTTTCTAGCACTCTGTTTTTCGCCTAAAATTATGTTACTGCATTGCTCTGTTTTTTCGTGATTGCTCTGTTTTTAGTCGCTCTGTTTTCATTCTGTTTTTATGTTATGTTTTTACTCTGTTTTCACGTTTTGTTTTATTCTGTTTTGCGTTCTGTTTTCATTAAGCTTGATTAGCATAATATCATTCACCGTAATCATTCTGGCTTAGATTAGGTTGAGTAGATTGCATCCAAACTGAATAGTTGTTAGCCTAGTTGGATTGACACCTTACTATACTGTGATTGATTACATAACAGTAGGTTATTTAATAACCGTAAAAAGCTTGTTATCAAATTGGCGCCATTGCCAAACGGGTTCTAGTTAGCTACAATTAGGATTATCAATTTCCTGACACTAAGTTCCACTTGTGCTTCATTTTCTTCTGTTCTTTATAACTAGTCTTTTGATTTTGCCTGTTTTGCAGGAACACTCGACCAACACACTCGACCTACACTGCTCGAGTGCCGTGATCTTCAAACCTGAACACTCGACATAAAAAATCGATCAACCCTTGGTCGAGTGTCCGCTTTCAGAGCCAGAATCAACCTGCATGTATATTCGATCAAAGGGCAGTGAACATCTCATCCCCTACTCGGACAACATACACAGATTCCCTCGCGAACAGTTGCAGAATCAACATAACATTTTGAACGAGGAGATTCAGGATCATGTTGGGATGGAAGAACAGTCACACGCAATTGAGCCAGGACATCGTCCCAGACACATTGGAGAAGGTGTTGCTCCAAATATCCACACAACACGCCATGGAATTGTCCCACCTGCCATTGCCAACAACAACTTTGAGATTAAGAGTGGTATGATCTCTGATAAAGACGTTTTTACGGTGTTTTCTCAAATACCAAACTGTCTATCTAATCAATTGCAGTACAGTATGGTGTCAATCCACTGGGAGAGTAACTAGCAATCAAGATGTAATATACTTATCCTAATCTAAGCCAGATTCAGTTTAGTGAGTGGTAATCTATCCTAGGTGACAACGAAATCTTAAAACAGAATGCTTAAAAACGAAACATGAAATTAGAGCATTAAAAATAAAGTGATAGTAAAATTAATAATGAAGTGCAACACGAAATCTCAACCTAAAAGCAGAGTATTAAGATCACGAAAATTCAATAGAGGGAAAACGGGTTCTCGAGGTTTAGGATCAATGATTAGGGTATTCCTAGGGGTTCCATACTTATTTATCAACCTATTTAGATGACCTCTAAGCAAGGAATCACAAAGTAATCACATTCGCTCTCGCGCAATGGGACCTCTCCTAAAAGACAACCTGACTTGACTCTCGCCCAACGATTAGAAATTCAAGAGGCTTTAAGTATGGACCTTACAAAGCCTAATAACACCCTAGACAATCAATCTCTTGAGCTAGGAAGATGTTATCTTAACTTAAGCATGTTCAAGTGATTCCCCAAACGCCTCTCGGGGGGGATTCACCAAGAGATCGAAGTTCAATTGATCAGAAAGAAACAAGCATTAAGAACACTTAAATTAAAGAGATCTAAGACTTTAATTAAACATAAACAAGTCTGGAAATTCCTAAGTTTTCCCCTAATCTCACCCTTTCCTCAAGAACCCTAGACTAACTTACTTAGAATTCATGAAGTAAAACATAGACTTAAAATCGAAAATCAATTGCATAAACTTAAGACTAAAAATCGTAAATTGCTTTGTAAAGATAAGACTCGAAATTTTGCTAGAAAAGATTGTATATTAAAACTTGAAATTCTAGTACAATTTATAGATCAAAAGATCTTAAAGAAAAATGAAAAATACTTAAAGAGAAAAAGGGAAAATTCCCTAGAAAGAAAAAATGGGAAATTCCTTTAAAAAGTGAAAAGGAAATTTCCTTAAGAAAGAAAATATAAAAAGCCTAAAATAGTTGTTGGGCTTGCACAAATGGGTCTTGATGGGCCTTTTTCGCAGAGAAGCCCAAGAAGTCAATCTTCTCCAAAGTCTCAGTTCTGGTCCGCAAATTCACTCGACCAAATGATGGTCGAGTGTCATGCTCGAGTGTCAGAGACTCGAGTGCCAAATCTTCTAGTTCGCATCCTGAACTTCAACCTTAGGCCAGACGATTCCTCATTGGTCTTCTTGTAATATGAAATACTCTGTGATAAGCTCCAAAAAGTACCTAAAAATCCCTTTTATGCAATGTATGCAATGCCCAACACTAATAATGCAAATTATGCTAAAAAGAACCTAAAACAATGATAACAATGCAAGTATGAATGCAAAACATGCTAAATAATGGTCCTAAAATGTGGTAAAATGCAGACACATCAATCTCCATGGTGTAGAACATTAAGTTTCATGGGTTGCCATCTGAGGATCCGCTGGATCACCTTGACGAGTTCGAAAGGCTAACAAGTTTGACCAAGATTAATGGGGTCAGTGAGGATGCTCTGAAATTGAGGCTGTTTCCATTCTCTCTTGGAGACAAATCTCACATCTGGGAAAAACACTTGCCTCAAAGGTCTATTATATCTTGGGATGCCTGTAAGCAAGCCTTTCTTGAAAAATTCTTCTCTAATTCAGAACAGCAAAGCTTCGCAACTTCATCTCCAGTTTCAAACAAAACCATTCTGAGACATTTTCTGAGGCATGGGAACGATTCAAGATGTACCAATCTCAATGCCCCCACCATGGATTCAGTGCCGAATCACTCCTCAGCACTTTCTACAGAGGCGTCCTTCCCAAGATTCGAATGTTGTTGGACACAGCAAGCAACGGGAACTTTCTGAACAAGGATGTCGATGATGGTTGGGAACTAGTTGAGAACTTAGCAGATGGGCAGTAGAGCGAGGACTACGATCGGACTCCCCGGGGTACAGCAGATCCAGAAATGGTCAGTAGAATGGAACTCAAAGCTATACAAGACAAATTGGATAGGTTACTCTCTGCGCAGCAGAAACAGGTGCATCATGTGAGTGAGGCAGAACAGGTTGAAGCGGCAAAAGATTTGATAGAGGAGGTTAGTTTTGTGCAGAACCAGAGAAACAGCTATCGCCCTTACAATAGTTACAAACCTCACCCTAACCTCTCCTACATGAACACCAATGTGGTTAATCCCCAAGATCATGTGTATCCCCAAAAACAGCACAACCAGCCCCCATCCAAACCCTTCATCCCCAAACCACAGTACCAGCAAATGCATCACCAACCACCCAATGTACCACCTGGATATGAGAACCACAACCCATCCTAACCCCAACAAACACCCGAAGTTATGGACATTATGCAGCAAATCCTCAAAGGTCAGACAGTTACAGCATCAGAATTGACTAGGAAGTTTGTTAAGGTGCACACAAAGATAGATGCTTCTCACAGTGATCTGCACTGCAAGTTTAAGACACTTAATGCTCGGCTCAAGTATGTCGAAAATCAGCAAGGCTCTTCATCTTCTGTGAAACCGATTGGATAGCTACTAGTAAAAGCTGTTCAGAACCCTAAGGAGTACCACGCCAACGCCATTACACTCCGTAGTGGCCATGAGTTACTGATTCGTGCTGAGAATGTAGACGCCACTGAGGACAGTGTTATTCAGGAGGGGGAGGATGATTTGGTCGAAGAACAGCCAGAAATCAGCACAAAACAGCCAAAATCCAGAACACTCGACCACAACCTGGTCGAGTGTCGACTCACGAACCACCAAAACCTAGTGACTTGCAGAAAGACCCAAAGCCGTTTGCTCCACCGCCTTTCAAACCCCACCTTCCTTTTCCGCAGAGATTTAAGAAGGATGTTGCACACAAGTACAATGCTCTCTTCAAAAAACAGATGAGGGATGTTGAAGTGAAGATACCAATTCTGGATGCCTTCATGCTAATGCCTCCGTACCATAAATTTTTGAAGGATACAGTCAAGGACAGAACACAAGAGGTTGAAGGGATGGTTGTGCTAACGCATGAGGTCAGTGCTCTGATTCAGAGGAAAGTCATACTGAAGAAGCTAGATGATCCTGTAACATTCACAATCCCATGCTCCTTAGTTCCTCTCACGTTCTGGAGTTGTCTATGCGATCTAGGAGCATCGATTAGCTTGATGCCACTGACAGTCGTCAAGCGCTTAGGGTTTGACAAGTACAAGACATGCAAGATATCTCTGGTTTTAGCTGATAGGTCGGTTAGGATTCCGCATGGCATTTTGGAAGATGTACCGGTTCAGGTTAGAGGAGTGGATATCCCGACAGATTTCGTTGTTCTCGATATGGGAGAAGAGCCCAAAGACCCCTTGCTGTTTGGTAGACCTTTATTGGCCACTGCAAGAGCTGTGATTAATGTACGAAAAGGAGAAATTGAACTGAATTTGGGGAAGGATTTCAAAATGACCTTCAACATCAGCAATGTGATGAGGAAACCAACTATTGAGGGTCAGCTGTTTGTAGTTCAGGAGATAGATGATCTTTCAGAGGATCTGTTTGAGGAATTGATGGAAGAAGATCACCTTGGTACTGCTCTGACAAAGGATGGTTGTGATGGATACGTGTATAGGGAGAAATAGGTTTACAAGAAACTGTTGGAATCTTACAAGCCTCTGAAAGGGGAAAATCAGCTCGAGACTGAACACTCGAGCCTGACACTCGACCACCACCTGGTCGAGTGTCGTGATTCGGCCAAAAACCACCTACACTCGACCAACACACTCGACCACACCAAGGTCGAGTGTCCGTCTTCAGTAGATCCAGACGATTGGTCAGAGCTCAAATCACCAAAAGTGGATCTTTTAACCACCACCCTCGGGGCTCAAGTACGCATTTCTTGGAACCAACTCAACCCTTGTGATTGTGAATTATGCATTAATTGAGGATGAGTTAGAAATGTTGATTGCTGAATTGAAACAGTTTAGAAAGGCTCTAGGATACACATTATCTGATATTAGAGGAATTTCTCCTGACTTGTGCACACATAGAATTCACCTTGAAAATAAATCCTACTCTAGCAGGGAACCTCAAAGGAGATTAAATCCAAATCTGAAAGAGGTTGTTAAGAAGGAAATTTTGAAATTGCTAGATGCTGACATTATTTACCCTATTTCGGATAGCAAATGGGTATCTCTTGTGCATTGTGTGCCCAAGAAGGGCGGAATAACTGTTATTAGGAATGAGAATGATGATTTGATTCCTACTGGGACTGTTATAGGACATGGGATTTGAATCGATTTTAGGAAATTGAACTCTGCATCTAGGAAAGATCATTACCCCTTACCCTTCATTGATCAAAGGCTAGAGAGGTTGGCTAATCATTCATATTACTGCTTCCTTGATGGATATAGTGGATTTTTCCAGATCTCTATACATCCAAATGATCAGGAAAAGACAACCTTTACCTGCCCTTATGGCACATTTGCATATAGAAGAATGCCATTTGGTCTCTATAATGCACCTGCTACTTTTCAACGTTGCATGACTTCGATATTTTCATATCTGATTGAGGAGATGGTTGAGGTGTTTATGGACGATTTCTCTGTCTATGGCTCTTCTTTCTCCTCTTGTTTGTCGAATTTGTTATGGGTTCTACCTAGGTGCGTTGAAACATACCTTGTGCTCAATTGGGAAAAGTGTTACTTCATAGTGAGAGAGGGCATCGTTCTAGGTCATATGATATCAGAAAAGGGTATTGAGGTTGACAAAGCCAAGATAGAAGTGATGGTTCAGTTGCAGCCTCCCAAAACAGTGAAGGACATTAGGAGTTTCTTGGGTCACGCAGAGTTTTATATACGTTTCAATAAAGATTTTTCTAAGACAGCTAGACCTCTGACTCGTCTCCTCTGTAAGGAAACAGAGTTCGTCTTTGATGAAGAATGTCTCAAGGCTTTTTTGGAAGTCAAGGAGGCATTAGTGACAGCACCTATTGTTTAAGCACCAGATTGGACTCTTCCTTTTGAGATAATGTGTGATGCTAGTGATTACGTGGGAGCAGTTTTAGGACATAAGAAAGATAAGAAGCTCAATGTGATATACTATGCTAGTAGAACGCTGGATGAGGCTCAAGTGAAGTACGCCACAATGGAGAAGGAATTACTTGCAGTGGTGTTTGCATTTGAGAAATTCAGGTCCTATTTGGTGGGATCAAAGGTTGTTGTACACACATATCATGCAGCTCTGAGGTACTTGACGAAAAAGAAGGATGCTAAGCCTAGACTACTGAGGTGGATTTCGCTGCTGCAGGAGTTTGATATGGAGATAATGGACAAGCCTGGGATAGAAAGCAGTGTCGCGGATCACCTCTCTAGGATGCAGGTGAAAGGATCCCTTCCGATGAATGACGATATGTCAGAAGAGCATCTGTTGAGCTTTTCAATAAGACACTCGACCATGACACTTGATCAAGCCTTGGTCGAGTGTTCGCTTTCTGATCAGAAAAGATGCTTTAGGTTCGGGATGCAACTTGTTAGGACTAGACTGCCATGGTATGCCGATCTGGTGAACTTTTTGGTGGGAGGAGAACTACATAAGACTCTACATTCTCATCAAAGGAAGAAAATTTTCAGATATGTGAAGCAATATTTCTAGGATGAGCCGTATCTCTACAAGAAAGGATCTGATGGCTATTCAGAAGGTGTGTGTCAGAGGAAGAAGTTAATGGAATATTGGAGCACTGCCATGGATCTGCATATGGTGGATACTATGCAGCATTCAAGACTGGACAAAAGATTCTTCAAGCTGGGCTACGGTGGTCGTCCATCTTTAGGGACTGTCAGGAGTTTATATCCAGATACGAATGTTGTCAGAGAATGGGCAGTATAAGTAAGAGGAACGAGATGCCTCAGAATCCCATCTTGGAAATAGAGGTGTGTGACTGTTGGGGAATTGATTTCATGGGACCTTTTAACCCACCATCTTTGGGAAATAGCTACATTCTGGTTGCTGTGGATTATGTTTCCAAATGGGTGGAAGCCATTGCATCTCCCACAAACGATGCAAATGTAGTACTGAAGTTGTTCAAACACATCATCTTTCCTAGGTTTGGAGTGCCGAGAGTAGTGATCATTGATGGAGGATCTCATTTCATCAATAGAGTCTTTGAAAGCTTGCTCAAGAAGCATGGGGTTAAACACAAGGTGGCGACTCCTTATCATCCCCAAACAAGTCAATTTGGGCAACTAAGCTTCTGAATTTCAATTTTAAGACTGCCCAAGAGAAAAGACAGATGGAAATGCATGAACTTGAGGATATCAGACTTGAGGCATATGACAGCTCTAAGGCATACAAGGATCGCACCAAAGCAGCTCATGACAAGAAGATCCAGTCTAAGACGATCACAGCTGGTGATCAAGTGCTTCTCTTTAACTCTAGGCTCAAGCTGTTTTCGGGTAAACTCCGATCCAAGTGGTCTGGTCCGTTGAAGGTGGTGCGAGTTCAACAATATGGAGCAGTTACCTTGACCAACAACAAAGGGGGAATTCACAGTGAATGGTCACATAGTTAAGCCGTACTTGGCTAACTGCACGATTCCCGAGGGAACTTTGGTTCTCCTCGATGAGCAACCTCATCTCCAATGAATATGAGGGAGTCAAACTCAAGACTATAAACGAGTGCAGTTGGGAGGCAGTCCCAAAGGTATCCTCATTATATACATTCAATTTTTTTTGATATTCTTATAGTTTTTGTGTTTAATTGCATTTATTTCATCTTACATGCACTTTGAAGGTTTTTTGTACGTTTTGCAAGGAAGTGGGGCCCGAAATAGGACAGGGGGGGGCCAGAACCGACACGATGGGACAACACCCGACCACGTCTGGTCGAGTGTCCCACTCGAATGTCACACTCGAGTGTCCCACCACCTTGCCTATTCTGAGGCCTGCACACCTATAACTACCAAAATTTGAAAAAGGGGAGACATTTACTGCGAAAAACGGGTCAAATCTATCTTTAATGTCTTATCTTTTATATTTAATTCAAAAGATTTGATTTGATTTGATCCACATTCAAAATTGAAATATGAAAAAGATTTCCCCTTATCTTGCTTCCCCTATATAAGGAGGAGAACCCTTTCCTTTCTCATTCACACAAAAACCCATTCTCTCACTAAGAACTCTCTCTAGATTTTCTCTCTTTTGCAGAAGCTTTCTTGAAGAATCGAGTGTAGGAGGTCTCAAGAGTTCAGTTTGATCAACCACTGCTCATTCCTCTGACCATTTGTGACACTCGACCTCTACTGCTCGAGTGTCAAGCTCGAGTGTCTCTTTTCCTTCCTTTCTCCGGCGAATCGATACCATGTCTGAACGGAAAACCAACTATGCTAGTCTCCTCGAATCTAGGCCAAAAACAATGCTCGTTCAAGAAAACAGCCTCAGCAAGGAGAATCCTCTAGGTGCAAACAAGACAAAAAGGAGCGAAGAAGGTTAGTAATCCAATCAGAGAGTGAGTCCGGAGAAGAGAGGGAATACATGGATGAAGATGATCCAGAGCAAGGACGTGAGGGGGATGCAGAAGAAGACATGGAAGCTGATCTCGTGGATGAGATGCTCCAAGAAGCAGGGTATGGAGATCAAGAAGCTGAGGAAGCAAGGGAGATCATCCTGACTGGAATGAGGGAGAAAGAGATGAAGAAGAAGCATAACACAGAAAGAGCCCTCAATGACCTGCGAAGAATGGACCAAACCTGATGCAAGGATACATTGAGTGCAATGGGATTTACTAGGGACGTAAACCTGATGCTCTAGAACTGTGGACTGTCCACATTTGTGTCTCATCCAGAACGTGCATGTAAGGAGGAAACCATGCAATTCCTAGCCACTGTCTATATTGTTCTTTATGATGCAGACAATTTGCATCTTCAGGAGAGACAAGGCGGCGGGTACCTCATCTTCACAATTAGGGCTGAGACTACCGCTATGCTTTCAGAGCACTCCGAGAATTGTTCCAGTTCCCAAGAGCCAAGTCCGAGAGTTATGGGCCAGATTTCGACAGAACCGAACTGGATGATATATGGCGCTCTATAGCCTCAACAAGGAGCAGATTTTCGTCAGCTCGATCGAAGGCATCACTGATTCGGAATCCTGCGTTGAGGTACTTTTGCATGATCCTTGCAAATATTTTCTTCTCACGCTTCACTACAGGTACTATCAATCTTGGGGAGATGGAAATGCTAGTGACTGCACTCAAAGACATTGTTGGGACAAGGAGTGATGGTTCCCTGATAATTGGAGATAGAAACGAAGCAGGTCTGACAATCCAGTTTGCTAACCAGCTTGTCACATACCGCGATTGGCGAGAGATAACAGAACTGGTGGTGTGGAGTGTCCATCAATGAAGCAGAATTGATGGATCCTCGGTTCATGAACATCGACCATCTGCAGAGATGTCAGTTCCTATTCGCGGTCGAGGCACAAGGTAAGCACCTCTACTCTTTTCATCAGTTGCTTACACCAAACACTTTTCTGCTGTTGCCAAACAGGAAATACACATCGATAAGGATGGGGAGGAACACTGACTTTAACCCACCGCTGGAAGCCTTAAACGACCCCAACGGCCCTCCACTACCTTCATCCCCTACTGACAGTGAGGAGGTGGACCCTGAAGCCTACTATTTTTAAGAGTTCACCATGCCACAACGTCAGGGAATCCCGATCAAAGAAGCACACAAGCATATCAGCTTGCTTCAAAATATGAACAAATGGCTAATGAAAAGAGTCAAGAAGCTGACTGCTAGTGATTTGACTAGACGACGGGAGAATGAGGAGCTGAGTAGAAGGGTAGCTACTTTGGAAAGAGGTGGAGGACAGTCACCAAGGACAGTTCATCCAAGGCGAGCCTCAGTATCCATGGATCGTGAGAGACAGTAGCAACCAACACCGGCTAGACTCTCCTTCGCAAACATCGCAACATTCTCATATAGGTGGCCACTTGACCCAGGAGCCGCAAGCTCGAGTAGGACACTCGAGCAACACCAGGTCGAGCATCAACCGAGACACTCGACTGGGACACTCAACCATGGTGAGCTCGAGCGTCGCCGGAACCACGACGGATACATGACTGCAATGCGGGACAAGGTTGCTGACTACTGGAACCTCTGAGAGGTACAAATCCCTTCCTTTCATTGTAAATACCATTGCATATTTTTCACTTGACTTGCTGGTCTAGGATCCTCTTTCGGACTTTTATACACACAAGGGACTGTGTGATTTAAGTTTGGGGGAAGGTTCTAGAGGATATTTGACTTTGTTTTCTATGATTCTTAGTTTTTATTCTTTGCATTTGATCATTTGCATTACATCTAAGGCATAGAAAAACCAAAAATCTTTTCTTTAGCATATTTTTAGATTGCATATCATCTAAGGCATAGAAAACCCATAAAAATTTAAAAAAATCGAAAAAGCATTAGTCAAAAACAGAGTGTTCGTATAGATGCATTGCATTCATATAGGCTAGGTTGATTGGCTAGTAACCATAGTGAACTTTTAGACTTGCGTTTTTTCCCTCTTGAACACTGATTGGTAGGTCATTGACCTTTGAAACCAACACTTAGGTTGTGTCTCAAAAAGAACCAGATTTGTTGCCTCATAATTGAATTCTATTTTTTCCAAATTACGGGCTTGAGATACATTGCATAAGATCCTTCCTTAGGTTCAGCTAGGTAAGTAAAAAGAAAAGCATAAGATGAATATAGAATCATCCTTCTCAACTCAGCTCAAATAATATGGTCTAAGATGAACGGGGATTGTGCGTAAACTCGTACCTTCTTGTGTTATTCAATAAAACCATTTCGATATCGCCTAAGATAGACCGGAACTGTGCGTAAACCCGTACTTTTTCGTGTCCTATTAATAAAGCTAATACATCGATGCCTACGGTGAACCGCGACTGTGCGTAAACCCGTACTTTTTCGTGTTTCATTGATAAAGCTGAAGCTAATAAAAACGAGTAGGAGTTGAGAAGTGATCAAAAATGCTTAATCGAGAGTGACTAGCTGAATTTGAGGAAGTTGAACCCTAAGGTCTTTGATCAATAGCCCCTCTTGCGGACTGCACTTAAAAGAAATAGGTTTCGAATCTGAGTTTCTTAAGAGTCCAACTAAGTGTTAGGGAATATTCAGTTTTTATGCTAAGCCTTGATGAAATTAAATTGTGGTTCTTACAAAGGAATGAGGGTTCACTTATGGATTACGGTTTTTCAGTTTAATAAGTCGTTTGTTTAAGTAAGATGTTCCCATTGTCAGCAACCTCTCTTCCTTCTTAGATCGATGCATATTTGCTTGAGGGCAAGCAAAGACTAAGTTTGGGGGAGTTCATGTGTCTACATTTTACCACATTTTAGGGCCATCATTTACCATGTTTTGCATTCATACTTGCATTATTATTATTGTTTTAGGTTCTTTTAAGCATAATTTGTATTCTTAGTGTTGGGCATTGCATACATTGCATAAAAGGTATTTTTAGGCACTTTTTGGAGCTTATCATGGAGTATTTCGGACTACAAGAAGACCAATAAGGAATCATCTGGCCTAAAGTTGAAGTTCAGGATGTGAACTAGAAGATTTGGCACTCGAGTTTTGACACTCGAGCATGACACTCGACCATCACTTGGTCGAGTGGATTTGCGGACCAGAACTAAGACTTTTGACAAGGTTGACTTCTTGGGCTTCTCTGCGAAAAAGGCCAATCAATACCTACTTGTGCAAGCCCAACAACTATTCTAAGCTTTTTCTATTTTCTTCTCTTAAGGAAATTTCCTTTTTACTTTTTAAAGGAATCTCCCATTTTTCTTTCTAAGGAATTTTCCCTTTTTCTCTTTAAGTATTTTTCCTTTTTCTTTAAGATCTTTTGATCTATAAATTGTACTAGAATTTCCAGCTTTAATATACAATCTTTTCTAGCAAAAATCTCGAGTTCTCTCTTAATTGCAATTTACGATTTTCAATCTTAACTTTATGCAATTGATTTTCAATTTTGAGTATATGTTTTACTTCATGAATTCTGAGTAAGTTAATCTAGGGTTCTTGAGGAAAGGGTGAGATTAGGGGAAAACTTAGGGATTTCCAGATTTGTTTACGTTTGATTAAGGTCTTAGATCTCTTTAATTTAAGTGTTCTTAATGCTTGTTTCTTTCTGATCAATTGAAATTCGATCTCTTGGTGAATCCCCCCCGAAAGGTGTTTCGGGAATCACTTGAACATGCTTAAGTTAAGATAACATCTTCCTAGCTCAAGATATTGATTGTCTAGGGTGTTATTAGGCTTTGTAAGGTCCATACTTAAAGCCTCTTGAATTTCCAATCGTTGGGCTAGAGTCAAGTCAGGTTATCTTTTAGGAGAGGTCCCATTGCGCGAGAGCGAATGTGATTGCTTTGTGATTCCTTGCTTAGAGGTCATCTAAATAGGTTGATAAATAAGTCTGGAACCCCTAGGAATACCCTAATCATTGATCCCTAACCTCGAGAACCCCTTTTTCCTCTATTGAATTTTCGTGATTTTAATACTTTGCTTTTACGTTGAGATTCTGTGTTGCACTTCATTCTGTTTTACTATTGCTTTATTTTTAATGCTCTGTTTTTACATTTTATTTTCATGTCTCGTTTTTAGCATTCTGTTTTAGGATTTCGTTTTCACCTAGTTTAGACAACTGCTCACTAAATCGAATCTGGCTTAGATTATGATAAGTAGATTACATCTTGATTGCTAGTTACTCTCCCAGTGGATTAACACCATACTGTACTACAATTGATTAGATAGACATTTTGGTATTTGAGAAAACACCGTAAAAACCTGTTATCAGATAACACGATTTAGTTGGCAAAACAACCATTCCCAAGACTCATCATTCTCGGTGTCAACAACCTCGAATGCAATTGGAAATATATTAAAATGTTCATCTTGCATGGTGGCGGTAAGTTGTATTCCTTTATATTTACCTTGCAAAAGTGTGGCATCAACAACCACGACCTTCCGCATGAATGGAAATTCATGAATACTCGCATCAAATGCAATGAAGAGAAACTTGAATTTGTTGTCTTGGTCAACTTCAACATTTATCAGTGTGTTGAGATTCGCCTTCTTATCAAGAATAAATATGCAGGTAGTTGTTCATAACTGCTTTATGAGGACCCTCTGACCAGCTGTCGGACTTCCTTTAGGACCCGATATGCCTTCCAATATTTCATCTACAAGACAACAAACCTACATAAGCGGAACCAAAACCTACAAAACATAGACAAAACCTACATAACTTGAACCAAAACCTACATTACGTGGACCCAAACCTACCTAACCTGAAACAAAGCCTACAAAACGTAGGGAAAAACCTGCATAACATGGACAAAAAGCTACATAACATACGTACAAAACCGAAAAACCTACCTAACCTGATGTGGACCAAAAACTACATAACTTACCAAAATTTATGTAACATGGATCAAAACCTACATAACTTGAACCAAAGCCTACATAACTTGAACCAAAACCTACATAATGTGGACCCAGACTTACCTAACTTGAACCAAAGCCTACAAAATGTAGGGCAAAACCTACATAAAGTGGACAAAAACCTACATAACATACCTACAAAACCGATAAAAACCTACCTAACCTCACGTGGACCAAAACCTATATAACTTACCAAAACCTACATAACATGGACCAAAACCTACATAACTTGAACCAAAACCTACATAACTTGAACCAAAGCCTACATAACTTGAACCAAAACCTACATAACATGAATCAAAGAACCACTAACCTTAATTCCATAGCGTTTATTTAGACACTCGGAGAAATGAAGGGGCAAAACAGACGGACCTACACCACCAATGAAATCAACATAGAGGGGAGCTAGAATATTTGGACTGCCTTTTTTTGCACGACATGACCGCTCTGTCACGGGACAAGTGTGTTTTCCAATGTATTTTTTAATGTATAAGCGAGAACTACTATCAATTGATGCTCTGATGTGTCTGCATTTTACCACATTTTAGGACCATTATTTAGCATGTTTTGCATTCATACTTGCATTATTATCATTGTTTTAGGTTCCTTTTAGCATAATTTGCATTATTAGTATCGGGCATTGCATACATTGCATAAAAGGGACTTTTAGGTACTTTTTGGAGCTTATCACGAAGTATTTCGGAGTACAAGAAGACCAATGAGGAATCGACTGGTCTAAGGTTGAAGTTCAAGATGCAAACTAGAAGATTTGTCACTCGAGTCTCCGACACTCGAGCATGACACTCGACCATCACTTGGTCGAGTGCCTTTACGGACCAGAACCGAGACTTTAGACGAAGATTGAATCTTTGGGCTTCTCTGCGTAAAAGGCCCATCAAAAGCCCCTTTATGCAAGCCCAATTATCTTTTAGTTCTTTTCTATTTTTCTTTCTTAGGGAAATTTCCTTTTAACTTTTAAAAGGAAATTCCCATTTTTCTTTCAAAGGAATTTTTCCCTTTTTCTCTTTAAGTATTTTTCCTTTTTCTTTAAGATCTTTTGATCTATAAATTGTACTAGAATTTCTACTTTCAAAATACAATTTTTTCCAGCAAAATTTCGAGTCTTATATTTTACAAATACAATATTTTCTAGCAATTTTTGAGTCTCATATTTTTACTAAGGCATTTACGATTTTTAGCTTTAAGTTTTATGCAATTAGATTTCGATTTTAAGTCTTTATTTTATTTCATGAATTCTGAGTAAGTTAGTCTAGGGTTCTTGAGGAAAGGGTGAGATTAGGGGAAAACTTAGGGATTTCTAGATTTGTCTATGTTTAAATAAGGTCTTAGATCTCTTTAGTTTAAGTGTTCTTAATGCTTGTTTCTTTCTGATCAATTGAAATTCGATCTCTTGGTGAATCCCCCCCCGAGAGGCGTTTGGGGAATCACTTGAACATGCTTAAATTAAGATAGCATCTTCCTAGCTCAAGAGATTGATTGTCTAGGGTGTTATTAGGCTTTGTAAGGTCCATACTTAAGGCCTCTTGAATTTCCAATCGTTGGGCGAGAGTCAAGTCAGGTTGTCTTTTAGGAGAGGTCCCATTGCGCGAGAGCGAATGTGATTACTTTGTGATTCCTTGCTTAGAGGTCATCTAAATAGGTTGATAGATAAGTCTAGAACCCCTAGGAATACCCTAATCATTGATCCTAATCCTCGAGAACCCGTTTTCCCTCTATTGAATTTTCGTGATTTTAATACTCTGCTTTAGGTTGAGATTTCGTGTTGCACTTTATCATTAGTTTCATTATTGCTTTACTTTTAATGCTCTGTTTTTACATTCCAATACTCTGTTTCATTTTTAGCATTTTGTTTTAAAGATTTCATTGTCACCTAGGATAGATAAACCACTTGCTAAAACCGAATCTGGCTTAGATTAGAATAAGTAGATTATATCTTGATTGCTAGTTACTATCCCATTGGATTGACACCATACTGTACTGCAATTGATTACATAAACAGTTTGGTATTTGAGAAACACCGCAAATACATGTTTATCATGCTCCTCTAAGATACCATTGGCATTGAGGCACCCAACAGTTTACTGATAAATAGGTTTTGCGGTGTTTTCTCAAATACCAAACTGTCTATTTAATCAATTGTAGTACAGTATGGTCTCAATCCAATGGGAGAGTAACTAGCAATCAAGATATAATCTACTTATTCTAATCTAAGCCAAATTCGGTTTTAGCGAGTGGTTTTCTATCCTAGGTGACAACGAAATTTTAAAACAAAATGCTAGAAATGAAACAAAGTATTAGAATGTAAAAACAGAGCATTAAAAGTAAAGCAATAGCGAAACTAATAATAAAGTGCAAAACGAAATCTCAACCTAAAGCAGAGTATAAAAATCACGTAAATTCAATAGAGGAAAAACGGGTTCTCGAGGATTAGGATCAATGATTAGGTTATTCCTAGGGTTTCTAGACTTATCTATCAACCTATTTAGATGACCTCTAAGCAAGGAATCACAAAGTAATCACATTCGCTCTCGCGCAATGGGACCTCTCCTAAAAGACAACCTGACTTGACTTTCGCCCAACGATTGGAAATTCAAGAGGCCTTAAGTATGGACCTTACAAAGCCTAATAACACCCTAGACAATCAATCTCTTGAGCTAGGATGATGCTATCTTAATTTAAGCATGTTCAAGTGATTACCCAAACGCCTCTCGGGGGGGATTCACCAAGAGATCAAATTTCAATTGATCAGAAAGAAACAAGCATTAAGAACACTTAAACTAAAGAGATCTAAGACTTTAATTAAACATAAACAAATCTAGAAATCCCTAAGTTTGCCCTAATCGCACCCTTTCCTCAAGAACCCTAGACTAACTTACTCAGAATTCATGAAATAAAATATAAACTTAAAATCAAAATCTAATTGCATAAAACTTAAGACTAGAAAAATCGTAAATGCCTTTGTATATTGAAAATTGCTAGAAAAGATTGCTAGAAAAAATTGCTTGAAAATAAGAGACTCGAAAATTGCTAGAAAAGATTGTATATTGAAAGTAGAAATTCTAATACAATTTATAGATCAAAAGATCTTAAAGAAAAAGGAAAAAATACTTAAAGAGAAAAAGGGAAAAATTCCCTTGAAAGAAAAAAATGGGAATTTCCTTTTAAAAGTTAAAAAGGAAATTTCCTCAAGAAAGAAAATAGAAAAGAACTAAAAGATAATTGGGCTTGCACAAAGGGGCTTTTGATGGGCCTTTTTCGTAGAGAAGCCCAAAGATTCAATCTTCGTCCAAAGTCTTAGTTCTGGCCCGTAAAGTCACTCGACCAAGTGATGGTCGAGTGTCATGCTCGAGTGTCGGAGACTCGAGTGACAAATCTTCTAGTTTGCATCCTGAACTTCGACCTTAGGCCAGACGATTCCTCATTGGTCTTCTTGTAATCCGAAATACTCCGTAATAAGCTCCAAAAAGTACCTAAAAATCCCTTTTATGCAATGTATGCAATGCCCGACACTAATAATGTGTTTTATGCTAAAAAGAACATAAAACAATGATAACAATGCAAGTATGAATGCAAAACATGATAAATAATGGTCCTAAAATGTGGTAAAATGCAGACACATGAACTCCCCCAAACTTAGTCTTTGCTTGCCCTCAAGCAAATATGCATCGAACTAAGAAGGAAGAGAAGTTGCTGACAATGGGAACATCTTACTTAAACAAGTGACTAAAAAACCGTAATCCACAAGTGAAACCTATTATTTTGTAAGAACCACAATTTACTTTCATCAAGGCTTAGCATCAAGACCGAATATTCCCTAACACTTAGTTGGTCTCTTAAGAAACTCAGATTCAAAACCTATTTCTCTTAAGTGCAGTCCGCATGAGGGGCTATTGATCAAAGACCTTGGGATTCAACTTCCTCAAATTCAGCTAGTCACTAATGGTTTAAGCATTTTCGATCACTTCTCAACTCCTTACTCGTTTTTATTGGCTTTAGCTTTATCAATGAAGCACGAAAAAGTACGGGTTTACACACAGTCCCGGTTCATCTTAGGCATCGATGTATTAGCTTTATCAATGAGACGCGGAAAAGTACGGGTTTACGCACAGTCCCGGTTCATTTTAGGCGATATCGACATGGTTTTATTGATGAACACAAGAAGGTACGGGTTTACGCACAATCCCCGTTCATCTTAGACCATATATTTGAGCCGAGTTTGAGAAGGATGATTCTATATTCACCTTATGCTTTTCTTTTTACTTAGCTAGCTGAACCTAAGGAAGGATCTTATGCAATGTATCTCAACCCCTAATTTGGAAAATAGAATTCGATTATGAGGTAACAAATCAGGTTCTTTTCGAGACACAACCTAAGTATCGGTTTCAAAGGTTAATGATCTACCAATCAGTGTTCAAGAGGGAAAAAATGCGAGTCTAAGAGTTCACTATGGTTACTAGCCAATCAACCTAGCAAGTCTACCTATCTAGCAAGATGATTCCCGAAATTCTAGACTCAATCCTATATGAATGCAATGCAGCTACATGAACACTCTGTTTTTGACTTATGCATTTTCGATTTTTTTTTTTCAAAATGTTTTTTTGTTTTTTTTGTTTTTCTATGCCCTAGATGTGATGCAAATGGTTAAATGCAAGAATAAAAACTAAGAACCACAGAAAACAAAGTCAAATATCCTCTAGAACCCTCCCCCAAACTTAAATCACACAGTCCCTTGTGTGTATAAAAGTCCGAAAGAGGATCCTAGACCAGCAAGTCAAGTGAAAAATATGCAAAAGCAAGCCAAGTAAAAGAAATGTAAAATCAAGTCAATTGAAAAATATGCAATGGTATTTATAATGAAAAGAAGGGGTTTTTGTACCTCTTAATGATTCCAGTAATCGGCTGCCACATTCCGCATGAGCTCAATGTAGTGGTCATTATGCCTTTGACGCTCGAGCTCAGCTTGCTCGAGCGTTTCCGTCGAGTGTTCGGAATGCTCGACTGATTGGTGCTCGAGCGGTTGGCTCGAGCTTGCTCCAGCTGCATCGAATGGTCTTCTATATGAGAAGGCTGCGGGATTTGCTGAGGGGCGTCTTGCTGGTGCGGGTTGGTGCTGCCTCTCACGATCCGTGGATATGGAGGCTCTTCTTGGGCGAATAGTTGGTGGTCCGCTGTTCCTTTCTAGAGCTGCTACTCTCCTACTTAGATCATCGTTTTCCTGCCTTCTAGCTTCGTCGCTAGCAGTCAGTTTCTTCACCTTCTTCATCAACCATTTGTTCATTTTCTGCAACAAGCCAATGTGCTTGTGTGCTTCTCGAATTGGTTCTCCTTGACGAGGTGGCATCGCGTATTCTTCAAAACAATACGCCTCAGGATCCACTTCATCGCTGTTGGTTGGAGATGAACTCTGCTGAGGGCCATTGGGATCGTACAAGGCTTCTAGAGGCGGATTGAAATCCGTGTTTTGCCCCATTCTTATCGTTGTGTACTCCCTGTTTGGCAAGAGTAGAAAGGCATTTGGCCTAAGTAAATGATGGAAAGAGTAAAGTAGCTTACCTTGAACTTCCATTGTAGCCAATAATTAACTCCTCTTTAAGTGATCAATGTTCATGAACCGAGGGTCAGCCCATTGTGTCTCATCGATTGGCACATTACATCTCTCCAGAATGCATGTGACAAGTCCGCCAATGGTGATCTTTCCATCACGTCCCCCAGTTTTGTTATCCCTTGCCCAATCGCGGTATGTGACCAATTAATTAGCAAATTGGATGGTTAATCAAGCATTGTTTCGATCTCCAATAATCGGGGATCCGTCGCTCTTTGTACCAACAATGTCTTTAAGAGCAGTCACCAACATCTCCATTTCTCCTAGATTAATTGTTACAGTAGTAAAACGTGAGAAAAATGTATTTGCTAGGATTGTTCGAAAATACCCCAAGGCCGGGTTTCGGATCAGCGATGCCTTAGATCGGGAGGATGAGAATCTGCTCCTTGTTGATGCAATCGACCGCCACACATCATCCAACTCTGCTCTATCGAAATCTAGTCCATAACTTTCGGACTCGGCTTTTGGGAACTCGAAGGGGTCCCTAAGTGCTTTGAATGTCATTCGATAGTCCCTTCCTCTTATTGTAAAGAAGATGTAACCGCCACCTTGATTTTCTTGGAGACTCTCGTTTTCCGCATCGTATAAAACGATCTGAACCGTCGCCAAAAACTGGAGAGTCTCTTCCTTGTATGCTCTTTGCGGATACTGCACAAACGTGGACAGCCCACAATTTTGCAGCATGACATCTACATCTCTTGTTATCCCCATTGCGGTCAGCGCTTCCTTGTATGGATAGCGGGTGCCTAGAAAATCCATCCTCCGCAGATCGCTTAGTGCCCTTGCCGAGTTATGTCTCTCCTTCATCTCCTTCTCTCTTTTTCCGGCAAGGATTATCTCCATTGCTTCTGCCGCCTCTCTTTCGCCATATCCATCTTCACGAAGTGTTTCAGCAGCAAGGTCTGGGTCCACTTCGTCTTCATCCATGTATTCTCCTCTTTCTTCCGACTCATTCTCAGATTGTACTTCCATCCTCCTCTTCTCCTTTCTGCCGGGTTTGCTTGCGGCCCTAGAAGAATCTCCTTGGGAAGGATTGCTTCTTGATCGAGCATTATTTTTGGCTCTAAGGCGGAGGAGGTTGGCTTTGTTGGATTTGCCGTCTGTCATGGGGAAAGTAGGTCGGAGAAAGAGCAAACGTTCTGACACTCAAAATTTGAACTTGGATTAAATCAAATATTTTTGAATTAAATGGAAAAGATATTGCATTAAAGAAAGATTTAACCCATTTTTCGGAGTAAATGTCTCCCCTTTCTCAGCTTTTGGCAGTTATAGGCTATGGAGGCATGTGAATAGGCATGAAGGCGGGACGCTCGAGCCTGACACTCGAGCAGGTTTGGTCGAGTGTCAGTCTGCCAAAAGCTGGTTGATGCTCGAGTGGGACACTCGACCAGGCGTGGTCGAGTGTTGTCCCATCTTGTCGGTTTTGACCCCACTTGTCCCATGTGGGCCCCATTTTCCTGTAAAAGAGACCCAAAAAACCTTCCAAGTGCATGTAAGTCGAAATAGATGCAAGTAAAAATGAAAAATAGCAAATTTGTAAGGAAAATATGCGAAAAAGAAAAAATTGAATGTATATACAGAGGATACCTTTGGGATTGCCTCTCAACTGCGCTTGTTTATAGTCTCAAGCTCGACTTCCTCCTATTTATTGGAGAGGAGGTGGTTCATCGAGCAGAACCGAAGTTCCCTCGGGAATCGTGCTGTTGGCCAAGTAAGGCTTTACTCTATGACCGTTTACAGTGAATCCTTCCCCATTGCCATTGGCTAAAGTGACTGCTCCATAAGGTAAAACTTGCAGTACTTTGAACGGACCAGACCACTTTGATCGCAATTTTCCGGGAAATAGCTTCAGTCTTGAGTTAAAGAGAAGCACTTGATCACCAACTTTGATTGTTTTCCGCTGGATCCTTTTGTCGTGAGCTGCTTTTGTTCGATCCTTGTATGCTTTTGAGCTGTCATATGCTTCGAGTCTGATTTCTTCGAGTTCATGTAGGTCCATTTGCCTCTTTTCTTGTGTTGTCTTGATATTGAAATTCAAGATTTTGGTTGCCCTAATTGACTTGTACTCTATCTCAACTGGTAAATGGCAGGATTTTCCATAGAGCAATTGAAAAGGTGTGCGGCCAATAGGTGTTTTGAAAGCAGTCCTATAGGCCCAAAGAGTATCATCTAATTTGGCGGCCAATCACGTTTTGACAGCCCAACTATCTTCATTAAAATCGATTTGATTTGTCTATTAGAGACTTCAACTTGTCCGCTGGTTTGAGGATGATAAGGAGTTGCCACTTTGTGTTTAACCCCATGTTTCCTAAGCAAATTCTCGAAAACCTTGTTGACAAAATGGGATCCTCCATCGCTAATCACAACTCTTGGCACACCAAATCTGGGATATATAATGTGTTTGAAGAGCTTAAGTACCACCTTTGCATCGTTTGTAGGAGCTGCAATAGCTTCTACCCATTTAGAGACATAATCCACAGCAACCAAAATGTAACTGTTTCCTAAAGAAGGAGGCTTAAATGGTCCCATGAAATCGATTCCCCAATAGTCAAACACTTCTATCTCCAAGATCGGATTCTATGGCATCTCATTCCTCTTGCTTATACTGCCCATTCTTTGGCAGCAATCACATCTGGATATGAACTCTTGGCAGTCTTTAAAAATCGATGGCCACCATAACCCGGATTGAAGGATTTTCTGTGCTGTTTTGAATGCAGCAAAGTGTCCTCCATAAGTAGAGCCATGACAGTGTTCCAAAATTCCATTGACTTCCTCTTCTGATACACATCTTCTGAACAGTCCATCAGATCCTTGCTTGTAGAGATAAGGCTTATCCCAAAATATTGCCTTACATCCCTGAAGAATTTCTTCCTTTGATGATAATTCAAGGTTTTAGGCAGTTCTCCTCCGACCAAATAGTTTGCCAAGTCGGCATACCATGGTAAGCATGTTCGCACAAACTTCGATCCGATCGAAAAACGTCTTCTTTGTCTGTGGGTTTGACGCTCGAGCAGGTGGTGCTCGAGTGTCATGGTCGAGTGTTCGGTGGAAAAACTCAACAGTTGCTCTTCAGGCATAGAATCATTCATTGGAAGGGTTTCTTCAACCAGTATCCTTGATAAGTGATCAGCAACACCGTTTTCAACTCCCGGTTTATCGACTATCTCCATGTCGAACTCTTGCAGCAACAAAATCCATCTAAGCAGTCTAGGCTTAGCATCCTTCTTTTTCATCAAGTATCTTAGAGCTGCATGATCCAGTATGCCCAATAACTTTTGATCCAACCAGATAGGACCGGAATTTCTCAAAGGCGAACACAACTGCGAGCAATTCCTTCTCTGTGGTGGCGTATTTCACTTGGGCTTCGTCTAGTGTTCTACTAGCATAGTAGATCACATTCAGTTTCTTATCTATCTTCTGTCCCAGAACTGCTCCAACAGCATAGTCACTAGCATCACACATTATCTCAAAAGGGAGATTCCAATCAGGTGCTTGGACTATTGGTGCTGTTATCAAGGCGTCTTTAAGTTCGAGAAAAGCCTTGAGGCATTCCTCGTCAAAGACGAAATCTGCCTCCTTGCAAAGGAGACGAGTCAAAGGCCTAGCAGTCTTCGAAAAGTCTTTGATGAATCGCCTATAGAATCCTGCATGTCCCAAGAAACTCCTAATGTCTTTGACAGTTTTTGGCGGCTGCAACTGAACCATAACTTCTATCTTAGCTTTGTCGACTTCAATGCCCCTTTCTGAAATCTTATGACCTAGAACGATCCCTTCTTTTACCATAAAGTGGCATTTCTCCCAATTAAGTACTAAATCCGTCTCAACGCACCTAGATAGAACCCTGCACAAGTTTGACAAACAAGAGGAGAAGGAAGAACCATAGACAGAGAAATCGTCCATGAACACTTCGACCATCTCCTCAATCAGATCCGAAAATATAGAAGTCATGCAACGTTGAAAAGTAGCAGGTGCATTACAAAGACCAAATGGCATTCTCCTATATGCAAATGTACCATAAGGGCAAGTAAAGGTTGTTTTTTCCTGATCATTTGGATGTATAGGGATTTGGAAAAATCCACTATATCCATCAAGGAAACAATAATATGAATGATTAGCCAACCTTTCAAGCATTTGGTCGATGAATGGCAAAGGATAATGATCTTTTCTAGATACAGAATTCAATTTTCTAAAATCAATGCACATTCTATGTCCTGTAATAGTTCTAGTTGGAATCAAATCATCATTTTCATTTCTAATGACAGTGACCCCTCCCTTTTTAGGCACACAATACACAGGAGACACCCATTTACTATCAGAAATAGGATAAATTATATCAGCATCTAACAGTTTTAAAATTTCCTTTTTAACGACCTCCTTCAAATTCTGATTCAATCTCCTTTGAGGTTCCTGATAAACAGATTTTTCGCGGTGTTTTCTCAAATACCAAACTGTCTATTTAATCAATTGCAGTACAGTATGGTGTCAATCCAATGGGAGAGTAACTAGCAATCAAGATATAATCTACTTATTCTAATCTAAGCCAAATTCGGTTTTAGCGAGTGGTTATCTATCCTAGGTGACAACGAAATCTTAAAACAAAATGCTAAAAATGAAACAAAGTATTAGAATGTAAAAAGAGAGCATTAAAAGTAAAGCAATAGTGAAACTAATAATAAAGTGCAACAAGAAATCTCAACCTAAAGCAGAGTATTAAAATCACGAAAATTCAATAGAGGAAAAACGGGTTCTTGAGGATTAAGATCAATGATTAGGGTATTCCTAGGGGTTCTAGACCTATCTATCAGCTTATTTAGATGACCTAAACAAGGAATCACAAAGTAATCACATTCGCTCTCGCGCAATGGGACCTATCCTAAAAGACAACCTGACTTGACTCTCGCCCAACGATTGGAAATTCAAGAGGCCTTAAGTATGGACCTTACAAACCCTAATAACACCCTAGACAATCAATCTCTTGAGCTAGGAAGATGCTATCGTAATTTAAGCATGTTCAAGTGATTCCCCAAATGCCTCTCGGGGGGGATTCACCAAGAGATCGAATTTCAATTGATCAGAAAGAAACAAGCATTAAGAACACTTAAACTAAAGAGATCTAAGACCTTAATTAAACATAAACAAATCTAGAAATCCCTAAGTTTTCCCCTAATCTCACCCTTTCCTCAAGAACCCTAGACTAACTTACTCAGAATTCATGAAATAAAATAAAGACTTAAAATCGAAATCTAATTGCATAAAACTTAAAGCTAAAAATTGTAAATGCCATAGTGAAAATATGAGACTCGAAAATTGCTAGAAAATATTGTATTTTGAAAGTAGAAATTCTAGTACAATTTATAGATCAAAAGATCTTTAAAGAAAAAGGAAAAATACTTAAAGAGAAAAAGGGAAAAATTCCCTTGAAAGAAAAATGGGAATTTCCTTTTAAAAGTTAAAAGGAAATTTCCCTAAGAAAGAAAAATAGAAAAGAACTAAAAGATAATTGGGCTTGCACAAAGGGGCTTTTGATGGGCCTTTTTCGCAGAGAAGCCCAAAGATTCAATCTTCGTCTAAAGTCTCAGTTCCAGTCCGTAAAGGCACTCGACCAAGTGATGGTCGAGTGTCATGCTCGAGTGTCGGAGACTCGAGTGACAAATCTTCTAGTTTGCATCTTGAACTTCAACCTTAGACCAGTCGATTCCTCATTGGTCTTCTTGTACTCCAAAATACTTCGTGATAAGCTCCAAAAAGTACCTAAAAGTCCCTTTTATGCAATGTATGCAATGCCCGACACTAATAATGCAAATTATGCTAAAAAGAACCTAAAACAATGATAATAATGCAAGTATGAATGCAAAACATGCTAAATAATGGTCCTAAAATGTGGTAAAATGCAGACACATCAACTCCCCCAAACTTAGTCTTTGTTTGCCCTCAAGCAAATATGCATCGAACTAAGAAGGAAGAGAAGTTGCTGACAATGGGAACATCTTACTTAAACAAACGGCTTGCCAAACTGAAAAACCGTAACCCACAAGTGAAACCTCATTCTTTTCTAAGAACCACAATTTAATTTCATCAAGGCTTAGCATCAAGACCGAATATTCCCTAACACTTAGTTGGTTCTAGAGGATATTTGAAACCTATTTCTTTCAAGTGCAGTCCGCAAAAGGGGCTATTGATCAAAGACCTTGGGATTCAATTTCCTCAAATTCAGCTAGTCACTAATGGTTTAAGCATTTTCGATCACTTCTCAACTCCTTACTCGTTTTTATTGGCTTTAGCTTATCAATGAAGCACGAAAAAGTACGGGTTTACGCACAGTCCCGGTTCATCTTAGGCATCGATGTATTAGCTTTATCAATGAGACACGAAAAAGTACGGGTTTACGCACAGTCCCGGTTCATTTTAGGCGATATCAAAATGGTTTTATTGATGAACACAAGAAGGTACGGGTTTACGCACAATCCCCGTTCATCTTAGACCATATATTTTGAGCCGAGTTTGAGAAGGATGATTCTATATTCACCTTATGCTTTTCTTTTTACTTAGCTAGCTGAACCTAAGGAAGGATCCTATGCAATGTATCTCAAGCCCCTAATTTGGAAAATAAAATTCGATTATGAGGTAACAAATCAGGTTCTTTTCGAGACACAACCTAAGTATCGGTTTCAAAGGTTAATGATCTACCTATCAGTGTTCAAGAGGGAAAAAACGCGAGTCTAAAAGTTCACTATGGTTACTAGCCAATCAACCTAGCAAGTCTACCTATCTAGCAAGATGATTCCCGAAATTCTAGACTCAATCCTATATGAATGCAATGCAACTATATGAACACTCTGTTTTTGACTTATGCGTTTTCGATTTTTTTTCAAAATTTTTTTGGTTTTTCTATGCCTTAGATGTGATGCAAATGATCAAATGCAAGAATAAAAACTAAGAACCACAGAAAACAAAGTCAAATATCCTCTAGAACCCTCCCCCAAACTTAAATCACACAGTCCCTTGTGTGTATAAAAGTCCGAAAGAGGATCCTAGACCAGCAAGTCAAGTGAAAAATATGCAAAAGCAAGCTAAGTAAAAGAAATGTAAAAGCAAGTCAATTGAAAAATATGCAATGGTATTTATAATGAAAGGAAGGGGTTTTTGTACCTCTTAATGATTCCAGTAATCGGATGCCACATTTCGCATGAGCTCCATGTAGTAGTCATTATGCCTTTGACGCTCGAGCTCAGCTTGCTCGAGCGTGTCCGTCGAGTGTTCGGAGTGCTCGACTGATTGGTGCTCGAGCGGTTGGCTCGAGCTTGCTCCTGCTGCATCAAATGGTCTTCTGTATGAGAAGGCTGCTGGGTTAGCTGAGGAACGTCTAGCTGGTGCTGGTTGGTGTTGCCTTTCACGATCTGTGGATATGGAGGCTCTTCTTGGGCGAATAGTTGGTGGCGGTGGTTGTGGTCCGCTGTTCCTTTCTAGAGCTGCAACTCTTCTACTTAGATCATCGTTTTCCTGCCTTCTAGCTTCGTCGCTAGCAGTCAGCTTCTTCACCTTTTTCATCAACCATTTGTTCATTTTCTGCAACAAGCCTATGTGCTTGTGTGCTTCTCGGATTGGTTCTCCTTGTCGAGGTGGCATCGTGTATTCTTCAAAACAATATGCCTCGGGATCCACCTCATTGCTGTTTGTTGGTGATGAACTCTGCTGAGGTTCATTGGGATCGTACAAGGCTTCTAGAGGTGGGTTGAAATCCGTGTTTCGCCCCATTCTTATTGCCGTGTACTCCCTGTTTGGCAAGAGCAGAAAAGCGTTTGGTCTAAGTAAATGATGGAAAGAGTAAAGGAGCTTACCTCGAACTTCCATTGTGGCCAAGAATTGACTCCTCCTTAAATGATCGATGTTCATGAACCGAGGGTCAGCCCATTGTGTCTCATCGATTGGCACATTGCACCTTTCCAGAATGCATGTGATAAGTCCGCCAATTGTGATCTTTCCATCACATCCTCCAGTTTTGTTATCCCTTGCCCAATCTCGGTATGTGACTAATTGGTTGGCAAACTGGATGGTTAATCCAGCATTGTTTCGATCTCCAATAATCGGGGATCCGTCACTCTTTTGACCAACAATGTCTTTAAGAGCAGTTACCAACATCTCCATTTCTCCTAGGTTAATGGTTCCAGTAGTAAAACGTGAGAAAAATGTATTTGCTAGGATTGTTCGAAAATACCTCAATCCCGGGTTTTAGATCAGTGATGCCTTAGATCGGGAGGATGAGAATCTGCTCCTTGTTGATGCAATCGACCTCCACACATCATCCAACTCAGCTCTATCAAAATCGGGTCCACAATTTTCGGACTCGGCCTTTGGGAACTCGAAGAGGTCCCTAAGTGCTTTGAATGTCATTCGATAGTCCCTTCCTCTTATTGCAAAGAAGATGTAACCGCCACCTTGCTTTTCTTGGAGACTCTCGTTTTCAGCATCGTATAGAACGATTTGAACCGTTGCCAAAAACTGAAGAGTCTCTTCCTTGTAAGCTCTTTGCGGATATTGCACAAATGTGGACAGCCCACAATTTTGCAACATGAGATCCACATCTCTTGTTATCCCCATTGCGGTTAGCGCTTCCTTGCATGGATAGCGGGTACCTAGAAAATCCATCCTCCGCAGATCGCTTAGTGCTCTTGCCGAGTTATGCCTCTCCTTCATCTCCTTCTCTCTTTTTCCGGCAAGAATTATCTCTCTTGCTTCTGCCGCCTCTCTTTCACCATATCCATCTTCACGGAGTGTTTCAGCAGCAAGGTCTGGGTCCAATTCGTCTTCATCCATGTATTCTCCTCTTTCTTCCGACTCATTCTCAGATTGCACTTCCATCCTCCTCTTCTCTTTTCTGCCGGGTCTGCTTGCGGCCATGGAAGACTCTCCTTGTAAAGGATTGCTTCTGGATCGAGCATTATTTTTGGCTCTGAGGCGGAGGAGGTTGGCTTTGTTGGATTTTCCGTCTGTCATGGTGAAAGTAGGTCGGAGGAAGAGCAAGTATTCGGACACTCGAACAAGACACTCGAGCAGAGGTGATCGAGTGTAGTGGATGAAAAAAAAGAGGGACGATTTGCTTCTGTAAAAGAGAGAACAACTAGAGAGAAATGTTAGAGAGAGAATGTATTTCGTGTGAATGGAAGGAGAGAGGCTCCTCCTCCTTTTATAGAGGAGAAAAACAAGGGGGAGCCTTTTCAAATTCAAAATTTGAACTTGGATTAAATCAAATCTTTTTGAATTAAATGGAAAAGATATTGCATTAAAGAAAGATTTAACCCATTTTTCGGAGTAAATGTCTCCCCTTTCTCAGCTTTTGGCAGTTATAGGCTTGGAGGTATGTGAATAGCCATGAAGGCGGGACGCTCGAGCCTGACACTTGAGCAGGTTTGGTCGAGTGTCAGTCTGCCAAAAGCTGGCTGATGCTCGAGTGGGACACTCGACCAGGCGTGGTCGAGTGTTGTCCCATCTTGTCGGTTTTGACCCTATTTATCCCATGTGGGCCCCATTTTCCTGCAAAAGAGACCCAAAAAACCTTCCAAGTGCATGTAAGTCGAAATAGATGTATGAAAAAATGATAAAATAGCAAATTTGTAAGTAAATATGCGAAAAGAAAGAAATTGAATGTATATACAGAGGATACCTTTGGGATTGCCTCCCAACTGCGCTTGTTTATAGTCTCAAGCTCGACTTTCCTCCTTTTTATTGGAGAGGAGGTGGTTCATCGAGCAGAACCGAAGTTCCCTCGGGAATCGTGCTTTTTGCCAAGTAAGGCTTTACTCTATGACCGTTTACAGTGAATCCTTCTCCATTGCTATTGGCTAAAGTGACTGCTCCATAAGGTAAAACTTGTAATACTTTGAACGGACCAGACCACTTCGATCGTAGCTTTCCTGGAAATAGCTTGAGTCTTGAGTTAAAGAGTAGCACTTGATCACCAACTTTGATTGTTTTCCGCTGGATCTTTTTGTCATGAGCTGCTTTTGTTCGATCCTTGTATGCTTTTGAGCTGTCATATGCTTCGAGTCTGATTTCTTCGAGTTCATGTAAGTTCATCTCCCTCTTCTCTTGTGCTGTCTTGATATCGAAATTCAAGAGTTTGGTTGCCCAAATCGATTTGTACTCTATCTCAACCGGTAAATGGCATGATTTTCCATAGAGTAATTGAAAAGGTGTGCGGCCAATAGGTGTTTTGAAAGCAGTCCTATAGGCCCAAAGAGTATCATCCAATTTGGCGGCCCAATCACGTTTTGACAGCCCAACTATTTTCATCAAAATCGATTTGATTTGTCTATTAGAGACTTCAACTTGTCCGCTGGTTTGAGGATGATAAGGAGTTGCCACTTCGTGTTTAACCCCATGTTTCTTAAGCAAATTTTCGAAAACCTTGTTGACAAAATGGGATCCTCCATCGCTAATCACAACTCTTGGCACACCAAATCTGGGAAATATAATGTGTTTGAAGAGTTTAAGTACCACCTTTGCATTGTTTGTAGGAGCTGCAATAGCTTCTACCCATTTAGAGACATAATCCACAGCAACCAAAACGTAACTGTTTCCTAAAGAAGGAGGCTTAAATGGTCCCATGAAATCGATTCCCCAACAGTCAAACACTTCTATCTCCAAGATCGGATTCTGCGGCATCTCATTCCTCTTGCTTATACTGCCCATTCTTTGGCAGCAATCACATCTGGATATGAACTCTTGGCAGTCTTTAAAAATCGATGGCCACCATAACCCGGATTGAAGGATTTTCTGTGCTGTTTTGAATGCAGCAAAGTGTCCTCCATAAGTAGATCCATGACAATGTTCCAAAATTCCATTGACTTCCTCTTCTGATACACATCTTCTGAATAGTCCATCAGATCCTTTCTTGTATAGATAAGGCTCATCCCAAAAATACTGCCTTACATCCCTAAAAAATTTCTTCCTTTGATGATAATTCAAGGTTTTAGGCAGCTCTCCTCCGACCAAGTAGTTTACCAAATCGGCATACCATGGTAAACATGTTCCCATAAACTTCGATCCCATCGAAAAACGTCTTCTTTGTCTGTGGGTTTGACACTCGAGCAGGTGGTGCTCGAGTGTCATGGTCGAGTGTTCGGTGGAAAAACTCAACAGCTGCTCTTCAGGCATAAAATCATTCATTGGAAGGGTTTCTTCAACCTGTATTCTTGATAAGTGATCAGCAACACCGTTTTCAACCCCTGGTTTATCGACTATCTCCATGTCGAATTCTTGTAGCAACAAAATCCATCTAAGCAGTCTAGGCTTAGCATCCTTCTTTTTCATCAAGTATCTTAGAGCTGCATGATCAGTATGTACAACAACTTTTGATCCTACCAGATAGGACCGGAATTTCTCAAAGGCGAACACAACTGCAAGTAATTCCTTCTCCGTGGTGGCGTATTTCACCTCGGCTTCGTCTAGTGTTCTACTAGCATAGTAGATCACATTCAGTTTCTTGTCTATCTTCTGTCCCAGAACTGCTCCAACAGCATAGTCACTAGCATCACACATTATCTCAAAAGGGAGATTCCAATCGGGTGCTTGAACTATTGGTGCTGTTATCAAGGCGTTTTTAAGTTCGAGAAAAGCCTTGAGGCATTCCTCGTCAAAGACGAAATCCGCCTCTTTACAAAGGAGACGCGTCAAAGGTCTAGCAGTTTTCGAAAAGTCTTTGATGAACCGCCTATAGAATCCTGCATGTCCCAAGAAACTCCTAATGTCCTTGACATTTTTCGGTGGTTGTAACTGAACCATAACCTCTATCTTGGCTTTGTCGACTTCAATGCCCCTTTCAGAAATCTTATGGCCTAAAACGATCCCTTCTTTCACCATAAAGTGGCATTTCTCCCAATTAAGCACTAAATCTGTCTCAACGCACCTAGATAGAACCCTGCACAAGTTTGACAAACAAGAGGAGAAGGAAGAACCATAGACAGAGAAATCGTCCATGAACACTTCGACCATCTCCTCAATCAGATCCGAAAATATAGAAGTCATGCAACGTTGAAAAGTAGCATGTGCATTACAAAGACAAAATGGCATTCTCCTATATGCAAATGTACCATAAGGGCAAGTAAAGGTTGTTTTTTCCTGATCATTTGGATGTATAGGGATTTGGAAAAAACCACTATATCCATCAAGGAAACAATAATATGAATGATTAGCCAACCTTTCAAGCATTTGGTCTATGAATGGCAAAGGATAATGATCTTTTCTAGATGCAGAATTCAATTTCCTAAAATTAATGCACATTCTATGTCCTGTAATGGTTCTAGTTGAAATCAAGTCATCATTTTCGTTTCTAATGACAGTGACCCCTCCCTTTTTAGGCACACAATGCACAGGAGACACCCATTTACTATCAGAAATAGGATAGATTATATCAGCATCTAACAGTTTTAAAATTTCTTTCTTAACGACCTCCTTTAAATTCGGATTCAATCTCCTTTGAGGTTCCCTGCTAGAATAAGATTCATTTTCAAGGTGAATTCTGTGTGTGCATAAATCGGGAGAGATCCCTCTAATGTCAAACAGTGAGTATCCTAAGGCTTTTCTAAACCGTCTTAATTCAGAAAGCAACATGTTTAACTCATCATCACTGAATGCATTATTTACTATTACTGGATAAGTAGAGTTAGATCCAAGAAATGCGTACCTGAGCCCGGAGGGGAGTGGTTTGAGTTCCACTTTCGGTGATTTGAGCTCCGACCAGTCATCATCGAGAGGACACTCGACCTTAGTGTGGTCGAGTGTTATGGTCGAGTGTTGATTTCCAGAGGCTAAATCGGAATGCTCGAGCTTGGTGTGCTCGAGTGTTGAGGTCGAGTGTAAGGCCTCAAACTGTTTTTCACCTTTCAGTGACTTGCAAGAGTCCAACAATCATTTGTAGACCTCAGTTTCTTCGTATATGTGTCCATCACAACCGTCTTTTATCAAAGCAGTACCGAGGTGGTCTTTTTCCATCAATTCTCCAAACAGGTCCTTTGAAAGATCATCTATTTCTTGCACCACAAACAGTTGACCCTCAATGGTCGGTTTTTTCATTATGTCACTGATGCTGAAAGTCATCTTGAAATCTTTCCCAAGGTTGAGTTCGATTTCTCCTTTTGGCACATTGATCACAGCTCCTGCTGTGGCTAAGAAGGGCCTTCCAAACAGCAAAGGGTCCTTTGGTTCTTCTCCCATATCTAGAACAACGAAATCCGTGAGGATTTCTACTCCTCCAACCCGAACTGGTAAGTCTTCTAGAATTCCATGTGGAATCCTAACCGATCTGTCAGCTAGTACCAAGGATATCTTACAAGAATTGTATTTATCGAACCCTAATCGTTTGGCGACTGTTAGAGGCATTAGGCTGATCGATGCCCCTAAATCACACAAGCAACTCCTGAATGTGAGAGGTCCAAGCGAACATGGAATTGTGAATGTTCCTGGATCATCGAGCTTCTTAGGCACAACCTTTCTTTGTATAATAGCACTGACCTCGTGAGTTAACACAACCATCCCTTCAACTTCTTGTGTTCTGGCCTTGACTGCTTCTTTCAAAAACTTCTGGTAAGGGGGCATTAGCATAAAGGCGTCTAGAATTGGTATTTTCACTTCAACGTCCCTCATCTGCTTTTCAAAGAGAGCTTTGTACTTGTCTGCAACATCCTTTTTGAATCTCTGCGGAAAAGGAAGTTGTGGTTTGAAAGGAGGTGGAGCAAACGTCTTTGGGTCTTTTTGTATATCGGTTGTGTTTCTAGGCTGATCTTCGTACACTCGAGCAGGTGGTGCTCGAGTGTGTTGGTCGAGTGTCACAGATTTTGGCTTTTTCGTACTGATTTCTGTCTGTTCTTCGACCAAATCATCCTCCCCTTCTAGAAGGACACTGTCCTCAGTGTTCTCTGTTGGTTCAGCACGAATTAGCAATTCACGGCCACTACGGAGTGTAATGGCGTTGGCGTGATACTCTTTAGGATTTTGAACAGCTTTTCCAGGTAGCTGTCCGGTTTGTTTGTTGATTGATGAAGATCCTTGTTGATTCTCTACAATTTGAGACGAGCATTGAGAGTCTCAAATTTGCAGTTGAGTTCATTATGTGAAGCATCGATCTTAGCATGTACTTCAGCAAATTTCCGTGTTAATTCGGAAGCGCTGGCCGTCTGTCCCTTTAGTATCTGCTGCAAGATGTCCATCACTTCAGGTGTTTGTTGTGGTGGTTGGGTGTTGTATCCAGTAGATGGTTGGTGGTGTGTTTGCTGGTACTGTTGTTTGGGTATGAATGGTTTTGATTGTGGTTGCGGATGTGGTTTGGGTGGGTACACCTGGTCGTTTGGATTCGCTACATTTGTGTTTCTGTAGGATAGGTTGGGGTTAGGTTTATAGCTGTTGAATTGTCTGAAATTGTTGCTTTGGTTCTGTACGAAATTGACCTCTTTAACCTCGTCATCCTCTTCTTCAACCCTTTTTGTTTCACTGACATGGTGTACTTGCTTATGGTGAGCTGAAAGTAGCTTGTCTAGTTTGTCTTGTATGGCTTTGAGCTCCTTTCTACTAACCATATCTGAATCCGTTACGCCTCTAGGAGTTCGATCATAGTCTTCACTGTATTGGCCGTCTGCTTGACCTAAATTCTCCACTAATTCCCATCCATCATCGACATCTTTATTCAGAAAATTCCCATTGCTGGCTGTGTCTAGCAACATGCGTATCTTTGGGATCACGCCTCTGTAGAGAGTACTGAGAAGGGACTCAGTAGTGAACCGTGATGAGGACATTGCGATTGGTACATCTTGAATCGTTCCCAAGCCTCAGAGAATGTTTCTGAATGGTTTTGCTTAAAACCAGAGATGGAATTGCGAAGTTTCGCAGTTCTGGAATTTGAAAAGAATTTGCCTAGAAATGCTTATTTGCAGGCGTCCCATGATGTGATAGATCCTTGTGGCAAGTGTTTTTCCCATAGATGTGCTTTGTCTCCAAGAGAGAAAGGAAACAATCGCAATTTCAGAGCATCCTCACTAACCCCGTTTATTTTTGTCAGACTGGTTAGTCTTTCAAATTCATCAAGATGATCAAGTGGGTCCTCAGAAGGTAAACCATGAAATTTACTGTTCTGAACCATGGAGATCATTCCACTCTTAATCTCAAAGTTGTTGTTGGCGATGGCTGGTGGGACAATTCCATGGCGTTGAGTGTGGATATTGGGAGCATCACCGGCACCAATGTGTCTAACTCTCCTAGGACGAGTTCCTAATTCAGTAGCTTGTACTTGTTCTTCCATGTTAACCTGATCCGTGTATTCTTCGTTCAATCGGTTCTGTTGTTCTCGCAAGTATTCACGAGGCAAACGGTCTATTATGTCAGAGTATGGAATGAGGTCTTCACTTCCACGGGATCTGGTATTCATGCAAGTGTTTTGTGTTGTCGGAAATGACACTCGAGCGGGTGGTGCTCGAGTGTAGTGATCGAGTGTTTCTTGGTTCTGCTAGAGCTCTCTGGATACAGAAGAAAAATCAACGAGCTCGAGTTGTGTTGGTCGAGCTTGTTGATCGAGTGTACCTGAAAGCAAAGAGAAAACCAGAAACGTTTTTAGAATAATAGTATAATAAAACTTAGTCTCAGAAAAGTGATTTTCCTAATTATAGCTAACTATTCCCAGTTGGCAACGGCGCCAATTTGGTAAACAGGTTTTTACGGTGTTTTCTCAAATACCAAACTGTTTATGTAATCAATTGCAGTACAGTATGGTGTCAATCCACTGGGAGAGTAACTAGCAATCAAGATATAATCTACTTATTCTAATCTAAGCCAGATTCGGTTTTAGCAAGTGGTTTATCTATCCTAGGTGACAACAAAATCTTTAAACAAAATGCTAAAAACGAAACACAGTATTAAAATGTAAAACAGAGCATTAAAAGTAAAGCAATAATGAAACTAATAAGGAAGTGTAACAAGAAATCTCAACCTAAAAGAGAGTATTAAAATCACGAAAATTTAATAGAGGAAAAACGGGTTCTCGAGGATTAGGATCAATGATTAGGGTATTCCTAGGGGTTCTAGACTTATCTATCAACCTATTTAGATGACCTCTAAGCAAGGAATCACAAAGTAATCACATTCGCTCTCGCGCAATGGGACCTCTCCTAAAAGACAACCTGACTTGACTCTCGCCCAACGATTGGAAATTCAAGAGGCCTTAAGTATGGACCTTACAAAGCCTAATAACACCCTAGACAATCAATCTCTTGAGCTAGGAAGATGCTATCTTAATTTAAGCATGTTCAAGTGATTCCCCAAACGCCTCTCGGGGGGGATTCACCAAGAGATCGAATTTCAATTGATCAGAAAGAAACAAGCATTAAGAACACTTAAACTAAAGAGATCTAAGACCTTATTTAAACATAGACAAATCTAGAAATCCCTAAGTTTTCCCCTAATCTCACCCTTTCCTCAAGAACCCTAGACTAACTTACTCAGAATTCATGAAATAAAATAAAGACTTAAAATCGAAATCTAATTGCATAAAACTTAAATCTAAAAATCGTAAATGCCTTTGTAATATATGAGACTCGAAAATTGCTAGAAAAGATTGTATATTGAAAGTAGAAATTCTAGTACAATTTATAGATCAAAAGATCTTAAAGAAAAAGGAAAAATACTTAAAGAGAAAAAGGGAAAAATTCCCTTGAAAGAAAAATGGGAATTTCCTTTTAAAAGTTAAAAGGAAATTTCCCTAAGAAAGAAAAATAGAAAAGAACTAAAAGATAATTAGGCTTGCACAAAGGGACTTTTGATGGGGCCTTTTTCGCAGAGAAGCCCAAAGATTCAATCTTCGTCTAAAGTCTCAGTTCTGGTCCGTAAAGGCACTCGACCAAGTGATGGTCGAGTGTAATGCTCGAGTGTCGGAGACTCGAGTGACAAATCTTCTAGTTTGCATCTTGAACTTCAACCTTAGACCAGTCGATTCCTCATTGGTCTTCTTGTACTCCGAAATACTTTGTGATAAGCTCCAAAAAGTACCTAAAAGTCCCTTTTATGCAATGTATGCAATGCCCGATACTAATAATGCAAATTATGCTAAAAGGAACCTAAAACAATGATAATAATGCAAGTATGAATGCAAAACATGCTAAATAATGGTCCTAAAATGTGGTAAAATGCAGACACATCAGCAACACCGTTTTCAACCCCTGGTTTATCGACTATCTCCATGTCAAATTCTTGCAGCAACAAAATCCATCTAAGCAGTCTACGCTTAACATCCTTCTTTTTCATCAAGTATCTTAGAGCTGCATGATCAGTATGCACAATAACTTTTGATCCAACCAGATAGGACCGGAATTTCTCAAAGGCAAACACGACTGCAAGCAATTCCTTCTCCGTGGTGGCGTATTGCACCTGGGCTTCGTCTAGTGTTCTACTAGCATAGTAGATCACATTCAGTTTCTTATCTATCTTCTGTCCCATAACTGCTCCAACAACATAGTCACTAGCATCACACATTATCTCAAAAGGGAGATTCCAATCGGGCGCTTGGACTATTGGTGCTGTTATCAAGGCGTTTTTAAGTTCGAGAAAAGCCTTGAGACATTCCTCGTCAAAGATGAAATCCGCCTCCTTACAAAGGAGACGAGTCAAAGGTCTAGCAGTCTTTGAAAAGTCTTTGATGAACCGCCTATAGAATCCTGCATGTCCCAAGAAACTCCTATTGTCCTTGACAGTTTTTTCGGCGGCTGCAACTGAACCATAACTTCTATCTTAGCTTTGTCGACTTCAATGCCTCTTTCAGAAATCTTATGACCTAGAACGATCCCTTCACAATTAAGCACTAGATCCGTCTCAACGCACCTAGATAGAACCCTGCACAAGTTTGACAAACAAGAAGAGAAGGAAGAACCATAGACAGAGAAATCGTCCATGAACACTTCGACCATCTCCTCAATCAGATCCGAAAATATAGAAGTCATGCAACGTTGAAAAGTAGTAGGTGCATTACAAAGACCAAATGGCATTCTCCTATACGCAAATGTACCATAAGGGCAAGTAAAGGTTGTTTTTTCCTGATCATTTGGATGTATAGGGATTTGGAAAAATCCACTATATCCATCAAGGAAACAATAATATGAATGATTAGCCAACCTTTCAAGCATTTGGTCGATGAATGGCAAAGGATAATGATCTTTTCTAGATGCAGAATTCAATTTCCGAAAATCAATGCACATTCTATGTCCTGTAATGGTTCTAGTTGAAATCAAATCATCATTTTCGTTTCTAATGACAGTAACCCCTTCCTTTTTAGGCACACAATGCACAGGAGACACCCATTTACTATCAGAAATATGATAGATTATATCAGCATCTAACAGTTTTAAAATTTCTTTTTTAACGACCTCCTTTTAATTCGGATTCAATCTCCTTTGAGGTTCCCTGCTAGAATAAGATTCATTTTCAAGGTGAATTCTATGTGTGCATAAATCGGGAGAGATCCCTCTAATGTCAGACAGTGAGTATCCTAAGGCTTTTCTAAACTGTCTTAATTCAGAAAGCAACATGTTTAACTCATCATCACGGAATGCATTATTTAATATTACTGGATAAGTAGAGTTAGATCCAAGAAATGCGTACCTGAGCCCGGAGGGGAGTTGTTTGAGTTCCACTTTCGGTGATTTGAGCTCCGACCAGTCATTATCGAGAGGACACTCGACCTTAGTGTGGTCGAGTGTTATGGTCGAGTGTTGATTTCCAGAGGCTAAATCGGAATGCTCGAGCTTGGTGTGCTCGAGTGTTGAGGTCGAGTGTAAGGCCTCGAACTGTTTTTCACCTTTCAGTGACTTGCAAGAGTCCAACAATCATTTGTAGACCTCAGTTTCTTCGTATATGTATCCATCACAACCGTCTTTTATCAAAACAGTACCGAGGTGGTCTTTTTCCATCAATTCTCCAAACAGGTCCTTTGAAAGATCATCTATTTCTTGCACCACAAACAGTTGACCCTCAATGGTCGGTTTTTTCATTATGTCACTGATGCTGAAAGTCATCTTGAAATCTTTCCCAAGGTTGAGTTCGATTTCTCCTTTTGGCACATTGATCACAGCTCCTGCTGTGGCTAAGAAGGGCCTTCCAAACAGCAAAGGGTCCTTTGGTTCTTCTCCCATATCTAGAACAACGAAATCCGTGAGGATTTCTACTCCTCCAACCCGAACTGGTAAGTCTTCTAGAATTCCATGTGGAATCCTAACCGATCTGTCAGCTAGTACCAAGGATATCTTACAAGAATTGTATTTATCGAACCCTAATCGTTTGGCGACTGTTAGAGGCATTAGGCTGATCGATGCCCCTAAATCACACAAGCAACTCCTGAATGTGAGAGGTCCAAGCGAACATGGAATCGTGAATGTTCCTGGATCATCGAGCTTCTTAGGCACAACCTTTCTTTGTATAATAGCGCTGACCTCATGAGTTAACACAACCATCCCTTCGACTTCTTGTGTTCTGTCCTTGACTGCGTCTTTCAAAAACTTTTGATAAGGGGGCATTAGCATAAAGGCGTCTAGAATTGGTATTTTCACTTCAACGTCCCTCATCTGCTTTTCAAAGAGAGCTTTGTACTTGTCTGCAACATCCTTTTTGAATCTCTGTGGAAAAGGAAGCTGCGGTTTGAAAGGAGGTGGAGCAAACGTCTTTGGGTCTTTTTGTATGTCGGTTGTGTGTTTGGGCTGATCTTTGGATACTCGAGCAGGTGGTGCTCGAGCGTGCTGGTCGAGTGTCAAAGATTTCGGCTTTTTCGTGCTGATTTCTGTCAGTTCTTCAACCAAATCATCCTCCCCTTCTGGAAGGACACTGTCCTCAGTGTTCTCTGTCTGTTCAGCACGAATCAGCAATTCACGGCCACTACGGAGTGTAATGGCGTTGGCGTGATACTCCTTAGGATTTTGAACAGCTTTTCCAGGTAGCTGTCCGGTTTGTTTGTTTGTTGATGAAGATCCTTGTTGATTCTCCACATATTTGAGACGAGCATTGAGAGTCTCAAATTTGCAGTTGAGTTCATTATGTGAAGCATCGATCTTAGCATGTACTTCAGCAAATTTCCGTGTTATTTCGGAAGCGCTAGCCGTCTGTCCCTTTAGTATCTGCTGCAAGATGTCCATCACTTCAGGTGTTTGTTGTGGTGGTTGGGTTTTGTATCCAGTAGGTGGTTGGTGGTGTGTTTGCTGGTACTGTTGTTTGGGTATGAATGGTTTTGGTTGCGGTTGCGGATGTGGTTTGGGTGGGTACACCTCGTCGTTTGGATTCGCCACATTTGTGTTTCTGTAGGATAGGTTGGGGTTGGGTTTGTAGCTGTTGAATTGTCTGAAATTATTGCTTTGGTTTTGTACGAAATTGACCTCTTCAACCTCGTCATCGTCTTCTTCAACCCGTTCTGTTTCACCGACATGGTGTACTTGCTTATGGTGAGCTGAAAGTAGCTTGTCCAGTTTATCTTGTATGGCTTTGAGCTCCTTTCTACTAACCATATCTGAATCTGTTACGCCTCTGGGAGTTCGATCATAGTCTTCACTGTATTGGCCGTCTGCTTGAGCTAAATTCTCCACTAATTCCCATCCATCATCGACATCTTTATTCAGAAAATTCCTATTGCTGGCTGTGTCTAGCAACATGCGTATCTTGGGGATCACGCCTTTGTATAGAGTACTGAGAAGGGACTCAGTAGTGAAACCGTGATGAGGACATTGCGATTGGTACATCTTGAATCGTTCCCAAGCCTCTGAGAATGTTTCGGAATTATTTTGCTTAAAACCAGAGATGGAATTGCGAAGTTTCGCAGTTCTGGAATTGGAAAAGAATTTGCCTAGAAATGCTTCTTTGCAGGCGTCCCATGATGTGATAGATCCTTGTGGCAAGTGTTTTTCCCATAGATGTGCTTTGTCTCCAAGAGATAAAGGAAACAATCGCAATTTCAGAGCATCCTCACTAACCCCGTTTATTTTTGTCAGACTGGTTAGTCTTTCAAATTCATCAAGATGATATAGTGGGTCCTCAGAAGGTAAACCATGAAATTTACTGTTCTGAACCATGGAGATCATTCCACTCTTAATCTCAAAGTTGTTGTTGGCGATGGCTGGTGGGACAATTCCATGGCGTTGAGTGTGGATACTGGGAGCATCACCGGCACCAATGTGTCTAACTCTCCTAGGACGAGTTCCTAGTTCAGTAGCTTGTACTTGTTCTTCCATGTTAACCTGATCCGTGTATTCTTCATTCAATTTGTTCCGTTGTTCTCGCAAGTATTGACGAGGCAAACGGTCTATTCTGTCAGAGTATGGAATGAGGTCTTCACTACCACGGGATCTGGTATTCATGCAAGTGATTTGTGTTGTCGGAAATGACACTCGAGCAGGTGGTGCTCGAGTGTAGTTATCGAGTGTTTTTGAGTTCTGCTAGAGCTCTCTGGAAACAGGGGAAAAATCAACGTGCTCGAGTTGTGTTGATCGAGTGTACCTGAAAGCTAAGAAAAAACCAGAAACGTTTTTAGAATAATAGTATAATAAAACTTAGTCTCAGAAAAGTGATTTTCCTAATTGTAGCTAACTAATCCCAGTTGGCAACGGCGCCAATTTGATAAACAAGTTTTTGCGGTGTTTTCTCAAATACCAAACTGTCTATTTAATCAATTGTAGTACAGTATGGTGTCAATCCAATGGGAGAGTAACTAGCAATCAAGATGTAATCTACTTATTCTAATCTAAGCCAAATTCGGTTTTAGCGAGTGGTTATCTATCCTAGGTGACAATGAAATCTTAAAACAAAATGCTAGAAATGAAACAAAGTATTAGAACGTAAAAACAGAGCATTAAAAGTAAAGCGATAGTAAAACTAATAATTAAGTGCAACAAGAAATCTCAACCTAAAGCAGAGTATTAAAATCACGGAAATTCAATAGAGGAAAAACGGGTTCTCGAGGATCAGGATCAATGATTAGGGTATTCCTAGGGGTTCTAGACTTATCTATCAACCTATTTAGATGATCTCTAAGCAAGGAATCACAAAGTAATCACATTCGCTCTCGCGCAATGGGACCTCTCCTAAAAGACAACCTGACTTGACTCTCGCCCAACGATTGGAAATTCAAGAGGCCTTAGGTATGGACCTTACAAAGCCTAATAACACCCTAGACAATCAATCTCTTGAGCTAGGAAGATGCTATCTTAATTTAAGCATGTTCAAGTGATTCCCCAAACGCCTCTCGGGGGGATTCACCAAGAGATCGAATTTCAATTGATCAGAAAGAAACAAGCATTAAGAACACTTAAACTAAAGAGATCTAAGACCTTAATTAAACATTAACAAATCTAGAAATCCCTAAGTTTTCCCCTAATCTCACCCTTTCCTCAAGAACCCTAGACTAACTTACTCAGAATTCATGAAATAAAATAAAGACTTAAAATCGAAATCTAATTGCATAAAACTTAAAGCTAAAAATTGTAAATGCCTTAGTGAAAATATGAGACTCGAAAATTGCTAGAAAATATTGTATTTTGAAAGTAGAAATTCTAGTACAATTTATAGATCAAAAGATCTTTAAAGAAAAAGGAAAAATACTTAAAGAGAAAAAGGGAAAAATTCCCTTGAAAGAAAAATGGGAATTTCCTTTTAAAAGTTAAAAGGAAATTTCCCTAAGAAAGAAAAATAGAAAAGAACTAAAAGATAATTGGGCTTGCACAAAGGGGCTTTTGATGGGCCTTTTTCGCAGAGAAGCCCAAAGATTCAATCTTCGTCTAAAGTCTCAGTTCCGGTCCGTAAAGGCACTCGACCAAGTGATGGTCGAGTGTCATGCTCGAGTGTCGGAGACTCGAGTGACAAATCTTCTAGTTTGCATCTTGAACTTCAACCTTAGACCAGTCGATTCCTCATTGGTCTTCTTGTACTCCGAAATACTTCGTGATAAGCTCCAAAAAGTACCTAAAAGTCCCTTTTATGCAATGTATGCAATGCCCGACATTAATAATGCAAATTATGCTAAAAGGAACCTAAAACAATGATAATAATGCAAGTATGAATGCAAAACATGCTAAATAATGGTCCTAAAATGTGGTAAAATGCAGACACATCAGTTCCCTGCTAAAATAAGATTCATTTTCAAGGTGATTCTATGTGTGCATAAATCGGGAGAGATCCCTCTAATGTCAGACAGTGAGTATCCTAAAGCTTTTCTAAACCGTCTTAATTCAGAAAGCAACATGTTTAACTCATCATCAATCAATGCATTATTTACTATTACTGGATAAGTAGAGTTAGATCCAAGAAATGCGTACCTGAGCCCGGAGGGGAGTGGTTTGAGTTCAACTTTCGGTCATTTGAGCTCCGACCAGTCGTCATCGAGCTGACACTCGACCTTAGTGTGGTCGAGTGTTGAGGTTGAGTGTTGATTTCCAGAGGCTGAATCGGAATGCTCGAGCTCTGTTTGCTCGAGTGTTGAGGTCGAGTGTAAGGTCTCGAACTGTTTTTCACTTTTCAGTGATTTGCAAGAGTCCAACAAGCCTTTGTAGACCTCAGTTTCTTCGTATATGTATCCATCACGACCGTCTTTTATCAAAGCAGTACCAAGGTGGTCTTTCTCCATCAATTCTCCAAACAGGTCCTTTGAAAGATCATCTATTTCTTTTACCACGAACAGCTGACCCTCAATGGTCGGTTTTCTCATTATGTCGCTGATGCTGAAAGTCATCTTGAAATTTTTCCCAAGGTTGAGTTCGATTTCTCCTTTTGGCACATTGATCACAGCTCCTGCAGTGGCTAAGAAGGGCCTTCCAAACAGCAAGGGGTCCTTTGGTTCTTCTCCCATATCTAGAACAACGAAATCCGTGGGGATTTCTACTCCTCCAACCCGAACTGGTAAGTCTTCTAGAATTCCATGTGGAATCCTAACCGATCTGTCAGCTAGTACCAAAGATATCTTACAAGACTTGTATTTATCGAACCCTAATCTTTTGGCGACTGTTGGAGGCATTAGGCTGATCGATGCCACTAAATCACACAAGCAACTCCTGAATGTGAGAGGTCCAAGCGAGCATGGAATCGTGAACGTTCCTGGATCATCAAGCTTCTTAGGCACAACCTTTCTTTGTATAATAGCGCTGACCTCATGAGTTAGCACAACCATCCCTTCGACTTCTTGTGTTCTGTCTTTGACTGCATCTTTCAAAAACTTTTGATAAGGAGGCATCAGCATAAAGGCGTCCAGAATTGGTATTTTCACTTCAACATCCCTCATCTGCTTTTCAAAGAGAGCTTTGTACTTGTCTGCAACGTCCTTTTTGAATCTCTGTGGAAAAGGAAGCTGCGGTTTGAAAGGAGGTGGAGCAAACGTCTTTGGGTCTTTTTGTATGTCGGTTGTGTTTTTGGGCTGATCTTCTGACACTCAACCAGGTGGTGCTCGAGTGTGTTGGTCGAGCGTCATAGATTTCGGCTTTTCCGTGCTGATTTTTGTCTGTTCTTCGACCAAATCATCCTCCCCTTCTTGAAGGACACTGTCCTCAGTGTTCTCCTTCGGTTCAGCACGAATTAGCAATTCACGGCCACTTTGGAGTGTAATGGCGTTGGCGTGATACTCCTTAGGGTTTTGAACAGCTTTTCCAGGTAGCTGTCCGGTTTGTTTATTTGTTGATGAAGATCCTTGTTGATTCTCCACATATTTGAGACGGGCATTGAGAGTCTCAAATTTACAGTTGAGTTCATTATGTGAAGCATCGATCTTAGCATGTACTTCAGCAAATTTCCGTGTTAATTCGGAAGCGCTGGCTATCTGTCCCTTTAATATCTGCTGCAAGATGTCCATCACTTCAGGTGTTTGTTGTGGTGGTTGGGTGTTGTATCCAGGAGGTGGTTGGTGGTGTGTTTGCTGGTACTGTTGTTTGGGTATGAATGGTTTTGGTTGTGGTTGCGGATGTGGTTTGGGTGGGTACACCTGGTCGTTTGGATTCGCTACATTTGTGTTTCTGTAGGAGAGGTTGGGGTTGGGTTTGTAGCTGTTGAATTGTCTGAAATTGTTGCTTTGGTTCTGTACGAAATTGACCTCTTCAACTTCGTCATCTTCTTCTTCAACCCGTTCTGTTTCACCGACATGGTGTACTTGCTTATGGTGAGCTGAAAGTAGCTTGTCCAGTTTGTCTTGTATGGCGTTGAGCTCTTTTCTACTAACCATATTTGAATCTGTTACGCCTCTAGGAGTTCGATCATAGTCTTCACTGTATTGGCCGTCTGCTTGAGCTAAATTCTCCACTAATTCCCATCCATCATCGACATCTTTATTCAGAAAATTCCCATTGCTGGCTGTGTCTAGCAACATGCGTATCTTGGGGATCACGCCTCTGTAGAGAGTACTGAGAAGGGACTCAGTAGTGAAACCATGATGAGGACATTGTGATTGGTACATCTTGAATCGTGCCCAAGCCTCAGAGAATGTTTCGGAATGGTTTTGCTTAAAACCAGAGATGGAATTACGAAGTTTCGCAGTTCTGGAATTAGAAAAGAATTTGCCTAGAAATGCTTCTTTGCAGGCATCCCATGATGTGATAGACCCTTGTGGCAAGTGTTTTTCCCATAGATGTGCTTTGTCTCCAAGAGAGAAAGGAAACAATCGCAATTTCTGAGCATCCTCACTAACCCCGTTTATTTTTGTCAGACTAGTTAGTCTTTCAAATTCATCAAGATGGTATAGTGGGTCTTCAGAAGGTAAACCATGAAATTTACTGTTCTGAACCATGGAGATCATTCCACTTTTAATCTCAAAGTTATTGTTGGCGGTGGCTGGTGGGACAATTCCATGGCGTTGAGTGTGGATACTGGGAGCATCACCGGCACCAATGTGTCTAACTCTCCTAGGACGAGTTCCTAGTTCAGTAGCTTGTACTTGTTCTTCCATGTTCACCTGATCTGTGTATTCTTCGTTCAATCTGTTCTGTTGTTCTCGCAAGTATTCACGAGGCAAACGGTCTATTCTGTCAGAGTATGGAATGAGGTCTTCACTACCACGGGATCTGGTATTCATGCAAGTGATTTGTTTCGTCTGAAATGACACTCGAGCAGGTGGTGCTCGAGTGTAGTGATCGAGTGTTTCTTGGTTCTGCTAGAGCTCTCCGGATACAGTAGAAAAATCAACGAGCTCGAGTTGTGTTGGTCGAGCTTGTTGATCGAGTGTACCTGAAAGCAAAGAAAAAACCAGAAACGTTTTTAGAATAATAGTATAATAAAACTTAGTCTCAGAAAAGTGATTTTCCTAATTGTAGCTAACTAATCCCAGGCAACGGCGCCAATTTGATAAACAGGTTTTGCGGTGTTTTCTCAAATACCAAACTGTCTATTTAATCAATTGTAGTACAGTATGGTGTCAATCCAATGGGAGAGTAACTAGCAATCAAGATATAATCTACTTATTCTAATCCAAGCCAAATTCGGTTTTAGCGAGTGGTTTTCTATCATAGGTGACAACGAAATTTTAAAACAAAATGCTAGAAATGAAACAATGTATTAGAATGTAAAAAAAGAGCATTAAAAGTAAAGCAATAGCGAAACTAATAATAAAGTGCAACACGAAATCTCAACCTAAAGCAGAGTATAAAAATCACGTAAATTCAATAGAGGAAAAACGGGTTCTCGAGGATTAGGATCAATGATTAGGTTATTCCTAGGGGTTCTAGACTTATCTATCAACCTATTTAGATGACCTCTAAGCAAGGAATCACAAAGTAATCACATTCGCTCTCGCGCAATGGGACCTCTCCTAAAAGACAACCTGACTTGACTCTCGCCCAACGATTGGAAATTCAAGAGGCCTTAAGTATGGACCTTACAAAGCCTAATAACACCCTAGACAATCAATCTCTTGAGCTAGGAAGATGCTATCTTAATTTAAGCATGTTCAAGTGATTCCCCAAACGCCTCTCGGGGGGGATTCACCAAGAGATCGAATTTCAATTGATCAGAAAGAAACAAGCATTAAGAACACTTAAACTAAAGAGATCTAAGACTTTAATTAAACATAAACAAATCTAGAAATCTCTAAGTTTTCCCCTAATCGCACTCTTTCCTCAAGAACCCTAGACTAACTTACTCAGAATTCATGAAATAAAATTTAAACTTAAAATCGAAATCTAATTGCATAAAACTTAAGACTAGAAAAATCGTAAATGCCTTTGTAAAATAAGAGACTCAAAAATTGCTAGAAAAGATTGTATATTGAAAGTAGAAATTGTAGTACAATTTATAGATCAAAAGATCTTAAAGAAAAAGGAAAAATACTAAAAGAGAAAAAGGGAAAAATTCCCTTGAAAGAAAAAAATGGGAATTTCCTTTTAAAAGTTAAAAAGGAAATTTCCTCAAGAAAGAAAATAGAAAAGAACTAAAAGATAATTGGGCTTGCACAAAGGGGCTTTTGATGGGCCTTTTTCGCAGAGAAGCCCAAAGATTCAATTTTCGTCCAAAGTCTTAGTTCTGGCCCGTAACGTGATGGTCGAGTGTCATGCTCGAGTGTCGGAGACTCGAGTGACAAATCTTCTAGTTTGCATCCTGAACTTCAACCTTAGGCCAGACGATTCCTCATTGGTCTTCTTGTAATCCGAAATACTCCGTAATAAGCTCCAAAAAGTACCTAAAAATCCCTTTTATGCAATGTATGCAATGCCCGACACTAATAATGCGTTTTATGCTAAAAAGAACCTAAAACAATGATAACAATGCAAGTATGAATGCAAAACATGCTAAATAATGGTCCTAAAATGTGGTAAAATGCAGACACATCATTTACGCGAAGCAAGAATCATGATGATGCTATAACATCAAAATCAAAACGACTGGTTACAACAAGAATCTTCAACGTTGTCTCCAACTCCTCTATTGTCGGATAACATTTTCCAATGGTTTAAGTCTACATCACTCAATGAGTTCAGATTTTGCTGATAAAAAAAATCAGGGACTCCCTATTATTCAGATTATAATGGAATCCTCCCAGAGAACCGTACATGAGAGTTCCCTACCTCATACGGATTGATCCGGACTTCCCCCCTTCAACACTCGCAGGAAAGAAAGCATGGGAATCACCCTTTACTTGAGAATAAAGAGGGGTTTTTTTTGGAGATTGGATGCAGTTACTTTACCCACAAACTCATTATTAGAAAAGAATTCCCTTTGATTAGAGGAATTGCTAAGGTTCTTTACACTACGAGCGTACTCTTCATAGCCAGAGCAAGCACTATCAGGATTGTCGTAGTAGTCAAACCTGCTTATTACGTCTTCATAATTTTCACCAGATTGTAGGTTTTCTGAAAAACCTACAAGACTGATATGAAAACCTACTACACTACTCAGCTACAGACTCATGAAGACTTTCATCACGAACTACCTCTTCTTCTGATTCTACATCCGATCTCTTATAAAATTCAACACAAAGACGCATTATATACCTCCTTGCCCTCTCCACAGATTTGTATTAACTCAGTATCAAATAAGTAAACAGGTAGTGTATCTAGAGGAAGCAATCTCATTTCTTCAGTTAGCCTTCGATAACTTAGAGAAACATCATATAATCGTTCACTCAAGTTTTTCCCTGATTGAATGCATATGAATTTGCTCCCACACGATTTATCAACATAAAAGAACCACATATCTTCCTCATGCCTCCATCTTCCACTAATTACTTCAACCTGATCCATTTCAAACTTGTATCAGCTCGCAGGAAAAAGAGTGATGAAAGATAATAAAAGATGTGAGGTAGTTAGGTGGTATCATAAAGGTTGATGAAAGATATACACTGTTGACGGTGATACCATTAAAGGCATATGTTAGGTGGAAGTTCAATAACAGGGGTAAATTGTTCATAACATAAGACCTAGGTAATTGTACATAACAAACCTACATTAAATACATTTCAAAACCTACAATGTTGCTCAAAACCTACACAACAAACGAAAACCTACATAATATATAGCAAAACCTACAAGTCATAGCAAAACCTACTTCACATAGCAAAACCTACATAACGTATAACAAAACCTACAAGTCGTAGCAAAACCTACTTCACATAGCAAAACCTACTTAACTTGAACCAAAACCTACATTACGTACCAAAAATTATTTCACATAACAAAACCTAGATAACGTGATTCAAAACCTGCACAACAAACTAAAACCTATATCACGTGTTCGGAACAAAACCTACATTTGTCATAGTATTTCTCCTTTTACGCCCGGCTGATGTGTAATTTCTCATTAATGACAGTTTCGTAATATATTTTTTCAAACGAGAAAAGGGTAAAATAGTCTTATTTGACATTGAAAAATTAGATTTGTAATTTCAATTTTTCGAACTAGAAATGTAATTAACTCCTCTTTTTAAATTAGTTTAGTAATTCACCCTAATTTAAATCTAGTATATATAATAGGAGATATAGATAAATTATGTTATATTACATAGGTTTATAGGGGTATAATGGTGATAAGTTTGCTACAATGACCTAGAGAAGAGAAAAAATTGAGATACCTAATTAATAGAAAACTCATGTACATCAACATAAATTTTCCAATAATATATTCATCGCTTTGCTATTTAATTGTTTCACTATATATTCAAATTTTTTTAAAAATCGTTTATGTCATGTTATTACATGACTCATAGATTTTGGAACTTATCTAATTAAAAAGTGTTGGTAATTTGGATCCAACTTTTTGATTTAAGAGAGAAAACGAGAAAGAATTTGGATCAGTTAAGCAAACAACAAAGAGAATAATATGAGAGTAAAATGTACTGAATTGGTTTGTATTGTTTGTGAGTAAGTTGTGAAAACGTGATTTCTTTGTAGAGACTTTTTCCTTTATCTATATCATCTAAGGTCAGTTACGAGAAATATATGATATAGCGACTTAGTTAAGATTCGATGTTCTTTTCAAAGATTTTTGGCAGAATATCCAGAAATATTCCTTATCGCATAATGAACATTTTTGGTCTTATTTTAGATTACATGTCTTCCGCGTTGATCTCTTTTCTTATCGTGATGGTTTTCTGAGATATAATTCTTCCGGTTAGACATCAATAGAACGAGACGGTGCCTTCATCCGTGGACCAAAAGAGGATCTCGGATCCACTTCTAACAATTGTTCCCACCAAATTTGGAAAATTATATTAGAATTTTTTAGCCAGAATGATGACCTACTTTTGAAATCTTTGGTCCACATGTCACACTATTAGTGGTCATTTTTGCTGTTTGATTGGCTACTCATCGGTCACCTTGAGGCGCTTTCCTCTTCCAGTAAATTTCTATAAATAGTGCACCGAATGCTTCATTAGTTACCTTCATCCATGTTGAATATGTAACTTCTCTCTTTACTTCCTCTTTTATTCCGAGACGTCATTCTTGTTTTTGTTATCCTTGTATTACCTTAAGTTTTATTTTGAGATGAAGATAGGTAGAATTGAATCGGATCTTGAATCCGAAATGTCTCCTTGCTATTCAAACTTTTCTGGAGATATTAGTAGCAGAGAAGCAGACCACTTTGGTAGGACTTATGTCGTCGGGTTGAATCTTTTTGAGGATCTCGAAGATGACATCATTGTTCCTGTGCGGGATCGGCAAACCGGGGCTATTTCTTGTGTTTTATCACTCACACTTATTCAGGATTTTGATCTTAGACATCTAAGGAGGTGGCATGATTCCCTTGATGTTTGCCGGTTCACTTACTCTGAAGAAACTGGAAAAGGTTTTCAGCACGTGTCCGACTTTGAAGAGTGTTGATATCCGAATTCCAAATTCAAATGATAGGCCACAGACTCTTCCAGATGTTTTTATTGCCATCTATCATTGGTTGTTTACAAAGGTCAAATGTGGCTTCCCATTCATGATCTTCTTCCACAGTATTGTTCAGCTTGGAAGATTGCTATGTCCTAGCTCGAATTTCTTGGGATAATGAATATTTTTGGCGCTTTGATTCTTGGGAGCGAATCCAGAGTCGAGGTCATTACTCCGCTATTTGAAGATATGACGATTTTCTGAGCAAGCAAGCCTCCCAGGGACATTTTTTATTAAGGCCAAGCAGGATCTTCGATTTTTGGATGATGTTACTTCCAAAGTTACAGATTTGAAGCATCTTTACATCTTTATTCGTCCTGATAAACAGGTTTTCGCTTACCAACAGCTCAACTTCCAAATTGTATGCTCAAAGAAACCCAGTAGATCGTTTATGCGTCTCATAATTTGATCATTTATTTTGCAGTTTTGAAATTTATATCTATGGTTTTTCTTTTATAGTGAAGCATTCATTATCTCAGACTCCCATTGAAAACTATCAAGTTTTGGTGGACAAGTTTCTCGAAGTTCCCCGATTTAGTTGGAAGAGATTCCCAACTGATCTACTCTAACGAAATGCTTCACGTGTTTCTAAAGGTGAATTTCGCTTTTTGGTTATTTACTTTCTTTTTGCTGTAGATACTCAATTATAACTTTTTACAGGGACTCTTCAAAGAACCCATGGGAGCCTTCCAATCTCTCTCTCGACTGCCGTACCGATATAGCAGATCTTGGTATTTACTACACTCATTCTCCAATCAATATTATTGATATGGACTCTGCAAGGACTGCCACAGGTTTCGAAGCCTCTCTTTCTTCAAAGAAAAATAAGAAAAAGGTTTAATAACCAAGAAAACCGCTAAGAAGGTAGATTCTTCGACCAAGGACTTGGTCTTGAAAGAGAAAGAATCACCTATCATTAAATCTCAAACTGATATCACGCAATCAGGTAACTTGGTCAAGATCCCTTTTGCTAAACGCTTGGGTGATGAGGTGATTAGTAATTGCTTGATGTTGCCAGGTCGCTCAACCACTTTCGCCATTGTTGGGAAGGGGGCTGCTAAACGTAAATGTATGGAAGATCTTTCTTCCAAGATGCCCGTTGCAAAAAAGGGGAGAGTTGTTGGTGACTTTGATGTAATTTTCCTTCGTCGTCTCCTATTCCCTCCTTCCAGACTGAATGTGCAGAACTGATGCGTCATATCACAAATATGCTCGAGGATTTGCCTTATCAAATGATTTAGCATTAGCTAATCTTTTCAACTCGGTTTTAACTGATTGCACACTTAAACTTGATCTTTCTAGACCATGAGACAGCTCGGACTTCTGCCGATGAGAACACTCGGCGGCAAGCTAATCTGGCTGATTGTGCCGGCAAGTTTCACTTTGATGTTGTTGAGGCCCAAACATTATTAAAGAATGTGGAGATTGAAGTTGCCAAGATTAAGGCCGAATCAATGGAAGAAAAGGAGAACTACTCTAAAAAAGACGAGGAGATAGCCTCTATGATAGACAACTGAAATATACCAAGGATGATCGACATATTGCTTTTAAGGCTGTTGAGAAAGCTAACTCGGCTATTTCGTCACTCCAAAGCAACTTGGCTGAGATCAAACGTAAATTTGATATATGTTTACATGAGGCTATTGTTTCGAAAAAGCTCAAAGTTTCTCAAGTATTATTAGGTCAACTATCCGACTACTTCTAGAGAATTGCCGCTCAAGTACCTATCTTCCCGACTCAAGTGCGCTCAATGTGTGGTATGGAAATTTTGGTCCGATTCCTGCAACGGTGCAAGATTATTGTGTCTTAAGTTCTTGTCAATATGTCGGTGAGGGAGCTCCAGGATACCAAGAACGTTGTGGCTAACAAAGTGATCATGCAATTACTTCCTGATGATTTTGAAATCAGCGAATCATCGGATTTGGGTGAAGCGGCCTTAGCTTTGAGGGAAGGTTTGGTATCCCGAGTTGATCCCAATGAGGTTTCTGCTGTCGGGATTGTTGATCGTTTGAAGGTTAGTACACGAGATGTGGAATTAATTTTCCTTCCTCCTCGGAGATTTAACATCTATGGCTCTAACAAGGATATTATTTTTTCAAAGGTTTCCGAGAGGAAGTTACGGAAACATAAAGAGCGGGAATAAAATATTGAACTTAAAACTAGAACTTGAAGTTTTACTCCCGTTTTTATTTTGTAAGTAGTTGGTCTATCTATTTGGACATTTTTTTTTTTGCGAATTTGGTCCATTTTGGACCATGTAAAAACAGTTGACTAATATGAATATATTTTGTTTATTAATTTATATTTCCGAGAAACTTGGTCTCTAGTTAAGCAGGCTGAGATTTAGCTCTATTATTTGCAAGAATTTCCTCTCGAACACGTTTTAGGACTTGGGATTTATTTGAACAAGACGTTTGACTCGGAGAGATTTCAGACTCGGCTTACTTTAAGGCTAATCTTAATTTGTGCGAGGTTTTTAGTCTCGGCTATCATGAGAGAGAATTAGGGTTTGGCGAGATTTTAGAATTGGCTTACTTTAAGACTTACCTTAATTTGTGAATGGTTTTCTGACTCAACTATCATGAGCGAGAACTAGGACTCAACGGGATTTTTGACTTGGCTTCGAGAGTAGGGTCTTAGCCATTGTTGATATTTGAAGACTCGAAATAAATATTGTAAGCAAAGTTTTTGAGTCGACTTTTTGAGATAGGGGTCTCGGCCAATATATGGATAGTATATAAGTTATATATAAGTAGTATATATTGTCTCTCTTTTCTTTGGAGAAAATGTTCTATTATAGTATAGTTGTACCCGAAGGCTACCTACATACTCCGGAAGGATCAAGACAAAAATATAGTTTTGATTATAATGATTAAAAATGCATCCTCAAAGGTAATGCCACGAATATCGAGATGACCTGTTGTTAATATAACTTGAGGTTAATGGAATTTCAGCTTAATGGAATCTACTCACCTTCCACTGTAGTGACTTTGTAAACTTCGGGCTTTACAACTTTGCAAATGATTGCAAATGATGTAAAGACCTTCCCAATTAGCACCGAGTTTACCGGCATTTACCTCAGCGGGGTTTTCAAAGAATTTTCTGAGCAAGAGATTGCCTTTAAAAAAATGTCAACCTCAGACCTTTCTGTTGTAGTCGTTACGACTTTCCTCTAACTCGTCTAGATTAGTCATCACTGCTTTCAAATTATACTCTTCATTTTGCGGGAATTCAATTCGGTGTCAAGTTGGAACACTACCTGCTGCGGGAGCTA
>JAKUCM010001418.1:0-29271 GCA_023374145.1 Lepidium sativum | reverse complement strand
ATACCATTTAATGATTTATTAATGAAAGTTAAGTGATTAATATTATTTTTTGTCGCCACCCATTGCGGCATCACACTAGAAGTTATATGAGATAATTGTTATAAACTATCAATTTGCTACTTTGATTTTAGAAATAATAGTCTGATTAGGTGTAAAGCCTGGATTTAAACATAATTTAATCCTGCTCAAGAATCCACTTAATATATATGTATATATATGATTAGTATAATTATCTATGATGCAATATATGTATATGAATAGTTTCCTATTTAATATATATGGTTTTTTCCTCTTAAAAGAATCACGATGACGTGCTTCACACATAATTAAATTTAGTTACTATAATTACATATATATATATAGTTTTACTGACTGGTTTCTAATATTAGCTTTATTATTTTTCAGTTAATAAGTTACAACTTACATTAAATACGTAATGGTTATTCAACTAAAAATGTAATATTGAAAGTAAACAACATCGTATCGCAAACATCACAATTAGGAATCGTCAAAATTCATAAATATATATTTGTTGGAATATCTGACCATTTCTTTTTACGTCAACTCAGTTAATTCGATCATATATATAATACTAATATTCAAGTTTTAGTTTTACAAAAAAAATACACAAGTTGTAGTTTCTGAGTATATATAATTTCCAAAAAAACTATTAGCTTATTGAGAGTTATAAATAATAACTTCCAATCATAAACATCATTTATATTTATAAGCAAGTGATATTTTGGGGTAAGTCTACTAGAGACATGCGCACTTGCACTTCCTGGAATTGAGTCCTTCCGTTTACATTTGCAAGAACTTGGAATTGAGTCCGCTCATTTGTGGCCCGAGATTAAAAAAAAAACATCATTTATAATTGTTTTTACAAAGCAAATATGGATATACTCATTCTCACTATATGGCATTTTTGTTAACTACATTTTGAGCATGTTGGGGAAAAAAAAAAACTAAATATTTTATTAAATTGAGTGCTAATTAAAGATGTAAAGAACGTGTGGGGAGATAAATAGGTCAACTTCAGCTTACGTAAGCCTTTCATATCTAACCATTTTTTAAACAACTTAATATATAAATAAATCAAATCAACAACATATAACATATATTTTGATGCAATATATTTCTTTTTTTTGTCAACATGTTGCAGATGTAGACTTATGAAAATGGATCTCAATGTACGTGAACAACTTTACAACATAATTTTCTCACGCGTCTGTGTTTCACACGTGCCAGTAGAATTAATCAAAACCTACGATCTTTCATATATATGAAAATAGATTTTGATTTTACATAAATCATTTTTAAGGAAAAATTCTTCTTGTTGTTGATTTTGATGTATTTATATACTAGCTAACAACAATTGGATCACAGTTAAGGACAATTTGTTATTAAAAAAGAGTTAGTAGTTTGATGTTTGAAGGACAATTTGTGAAATTATTGTTTAATAAATTCGAGAAGTTTAATTGAAAGCTGTCTCGGATTAGGGTTCCTGCACGTTGTTAGTAGTTTTGCGTGTTTACCTATAATGCATCTGAATCTTCAGAACAATTCTTCTTTAGATTCAGTCTTATTTTATAAATTATATCTATCTTGGTGAAAACAAGATTAAGATATTAGCAATTCAGTAAGATTCTTGAGCGGATTAAGATCTAATCCATGTAATGATGAGATGTTAAGAGTTTAAGATTAAAAGTAATGAAACTAATTGGTTTGGAGTCTTGGAGATTGTGATGCCTATTTGTGAGTTTCTTAAATCAATTTTTGCAATTTTTCAGTCTGTTCACACGTATTCGTTAACTGAGACTTAAAAATCTCGAAATAAAAAAACTAAATTTTAGTCGATATTTATATAGTTGCTAATTTTTTAAACCAGAAAAACCAATCCAAATAAAATCAAACCGAAAATTGAATAAAACTAGATTGAAAAACTAAATAGAATCGACCCGAACCAAACCGAAAGTCCTAATGTTGAAGGCTACTGGTGATATCGGTGAGTTTTTTTAATCACTTTTTGGACTTATGATTTTTGTTATTTTTGATGTCACTTGTCTTGTTTAATAAATAGAATGCTATACAAATTAATATGGAGAAGAAAATCAGTACATTTTTAGACCAGAATTCTTTTAACAGTTGACTTTATTAATTAGCAATATAATCAGAAGAATTCACCAATATCCTAAATATATTATACATATTATCAAGTCACAACATTAACCTATTAACAGAAAACATTAATTTAATATAACTACAGATTTTATACATATATACTAATTAAATTCCTAACCTAAGACTAAGATCTAAAGAACATCCTGATGTGTTATTAGTAGTAGAAAGATCATGTATTGTTGAAGGAACATTCAAATCCAAAGCACCAGCGATCATGGGTTCTTCTTCCTTTTCCCAATGACATCTCATGTGACCTCCTAAAGCTTGACCACTAGAGAACACTCTAAAACAGATATTGCACTTATGATATCCTGTAAATGCAAAGATCTTGCTTTGATGATCATGATCAGTAGTTGTAGTAACTGCCATAGGACCATAATCGGTTACGTTTGTGATTGCGAAACAACCTTTAACATTCTTATGACTTGCTCTGTGTCCTCCTAAAGCTTGATATGATCCAAACACTTTCTTACACACTCCACACTCGAACCGTTCACTAAACGATGATGGTGTGCTATTAGAAAGCATTAGAAGACAAGAAGCGACTTCATGATCTTCTTCTGACATAAATGAGACCCAATTTGGTGATATGTGGTTTTGTTGTTTTGATGAAGAAGCAATGGGGTTACGGTAGTTTGGAGGAGGATTGATTCCACGCCATTGACGCTCAGGGTGACATCTCATGTGACCAAAGAGAGCTTTTAACGACCAAAATTCTCTTCCACATTCTGTACATGGACGTGTTATTTTGGGGGCATTTGGGTCTGGTTTTTTGGTGTATTTTGGTTTTGATATGGATTTTGGTGAAGAACTAGAGGATGATGCAACGGTTTTGGTTCGTTTTTTCTTAGGACCGAGTTCGTAACTTGGAGATAAAGCAAATTGGAGATTTGGATTAGTGTTGATTGCGTTGGAATGATGAAGTGTAATGTGAAAATTTGGATCATAACCAGAACTATTGTTGGTCATTTCGATCGATGGAGGAAAAGGGAAAGGAAAAAGAAGCGAAGTTAGAGAAAGAGTTGCTTAAGTAGAAGAAGAAGAAGACAGTTACGTGAGGATAAAGTTATGGAGAAACAGGGAGACAGTTAACTTCAGTTGAGGAACATAGCGGTTTACTTTGTCAGAAACAGTACTTATCTCATTGCAGTTCGAAACCACGTTTTCTTTTAACTGCTTTTCTTCTGTCGGCTCAAATTTATCTCTAATGGGCCTTACACTCTGTTTCTCTTCTTTTGGGCCTTACAATACTAAAGCCCATCTTATCTCTAATACAGTCTCCATCATTATCAGAGTCACTCTAAAATTCTCTTCCCCATTAGTAGTAGTTTCAGGACAGTCTTGTGTGGACTCTCTGGTATGGAAGTTAACAGATAGATGATGACAGGAGCAAATAAGTTCTTCAGTGCACTGGAAAAGTAAGGATCTTGAGTGGATTTTCAACTTCCATTACCAGATTTTGGTGGAGTTTCCACAAAACAACAATAAAAGAGAAGAAAAATCCCCACTACATTGATATTGAACTTGTGATTATGATTTGTTTCCTGTATTTTTTTCTTTTCAGTTTGACATTATACCTTTGTTCGTTAGGTTTCTACACAACAAAATTACTTTTGGTGTAAATTTGTCTCCTCTGTTTGGTAACACATGGCTTAAGTTTGTCTAAGCATAAAAGAAAAGTCCAAAAGTAACCTAACATGTTTGGAGTAATGTGGAACAGTGAAATATGTTTTCAATTTGAAAATTCCTCAACCTTAAAGATATTCCATATGTTTAGACTTTGTTGATTGTCGTATTAAAGACCACACATATAGTAATATCACTTTCTTTCCAGATAAGAAAAGAAAAAAAAGCGTCATTGGATCATGGTACAAATAAAAATAGAGAGACTAAACAAATGCAAATTTTTAATAGGAGTATATTTTTTTTCAATAATCAAAAGTATAATTATGCAACTCAATGGTCCTAAAAAAGATAAATTCTAATGTTAGTCAATGATTTCAATTAGGGTGGACATTCGGACCGAATTGAAATAAATCAAACCGACCGAACTGAAATTTTTGGTTTTTGGTTTACTCATAAAAATCGATCGGAATTCAATCATTTTTGAATTCGGTTTTTGGTTCGATTATTTTAAAACGGAATTTTATATATTTTAATTAAAAAATTCGAAAAACCGAGAATCCGAATCGAAAAAACCGAATCGATATAATTATTTAAAAAACTAAACCGAAGCGATTTAATTTGATTTAATTCGGAATCAGTTTTAAAAAATCGAAAAAAACTGATAACCGAAAAAACTGAACCGTTCGGTTGGTTAAAACCGAATGCCCATACCTAATTTCAATAGCCAATAAAAAGATCATAGACTATCTCCTTAGAGAGTATAATAATTATAGATATTTACTCAACATAGTCTGAATAGGTTAACTTGGATGATTCAATTGATAAGAAGAGATTACAATATATACACACATAGAGGAGACACTAGGTTTAGACTAATTACACAATTAACCTTTATATATATCATCTATATTCTATACGCCCCCACAAGATGGAGTAACCGAAGTTAAACCAATCTTGTTATTCATCTCTATGTATCTCGGACGTGGTAATGGCTTGGTTAGAGTGTCCGCAAGCTGATCCTTGGAGGAGACATGAACGACTCTTAGTAGACCTTGTTGTACGAGTTCGCGAATGAAATGGTAATCAAGTGCTAGATGCTTCATTTTGGAATGGAAAACTGGATTTGCACATAAGTAGGTGGCTCCGACGTTGTCACAATATATTACCCGGGGAGTGATATTGTTGTTGTGGTCGAGTTCTTTGAGTAGTGAGACCACCCATTGAATCTCTGTGGCCGTGGCAGATACCGCTCGGTATTCTGCCTCTGTGGATGAACGAGCAACTCCCTTTTGCTTCTTTGAAGTCCAAGAGATTGGTGTTGTGCCTAAGTACAGAACATAACCATTTGTAGATATGAAATCATCCGTGTCCCCAGCCCAATCTGCGTCACTATATGCATGTAACACGGAAGAGGAATTGCGCCTGCCGTGTATCATTGTGCCCGCTAGATTTCGGAGAACTCGTTTCACCGCTTGCCAATGTAGCTCAGTAGGAGCATGCATAAAATGTGATAACCGGTTGACACTATAAGCTATATCGGGCCTTGTGAATTGTAAATATTGTAAGCAACCAAGTACCATTCGATATTCATGCGCATCAAGGAGAGGAGTACCCGATTTCAATGTGAGTTTCGGCATTGGTGACATAGGTGTAGTGACCGGTTTTGCATCCAGCATCTTTGCTTTCTCCAACAAATCGATTATATATTTCCTTTGCATTAGGTGAAGACCAGATTTCGTGTGTATTACTTCTATGCCAAGAAAGTAAGACAAGTCAGACGGAGCCTTCAACGAGAAACGTTGTGAAAGTGCATCGATAAAACTGTCAACAAGTGTTGGTGTGGACCCAGTGACAATGATATCGTCAACGTAGACCAACGTGTAGAGCTTATCCGAGCCGTTTTTGTAGACGAACACGGACGTGTCTGCGACAGAATTATGAAAACCAAATTGAGTAAGATAGGAACGAAGTTCTTGATACCAGGCACGTGGTGCTTGCTTTAGGCCATATAGTGCTTTTCGTAACCTCCATACATGGTTGGGATTATCTCTATCAATAAATCCAGGTGGTTGGGAGACATACACCTCTTCGGATAAAGTGCCATGAAGAAAAGCGTTGTTGACGTCTAGTTGCTGTATTTTCCAAGAGTGTGTGACAGCAAGGTGAAGAATAATACAAATGGATACTGATTTGACCACCGGGCTGAAAGTTTCTGAATAATCAAGACCATACTTTTGATTGAATCCGCGTGCTACAAGTCTTGCTTTGTACCTGTCAATGTCACCACTAGGTAGATATTTTAGTGTATATATCCACTTTGTAGAGATTATATTATGACCTGGTTTTGGTGGAACCAACTCGTATGTGTGATTACGGAGTTGTGCATTTAGTTCATCATCCATTGCTTTCCGATAGTTTGGGTCTCGCAAGGCTTGAGTCACTGTTGTGGGTATTGGTGGTTGTGGTTTGGTTTTTAGAGCGGTATAGGAGAATTTGTGGTTCGGTTTTGTGATATTGGCCTTTTTGCGTGTTTGCATAGGATGAGTATTTGTAACCAGTTTTGGTGCAAGGGTGTTGGCGGTGGAGGAGGCGATGTGAGTGGGTAGATTGGTGGTGGAAGGTTGTTGTGGGCCTGGTTGTGGTGTTTGGGATGGATGAATTGGGCTTAAGTGATTGGTTGTTGGGCGTTTGGGTGGTGGAAGTACAGATTTTTGGCGGTTGCGTCTTTGATAAGTTAAAAGAGGAGGGTTAGAAAAGTTTACCAATTGTGCAGCGTGGTGAGGATCCAAGATCAGGGGCGCGGTTGGTGACGGCGATATGAGTGACGGTGTAGCAAACGGTATGGTGGAGGTAGTTGTGTGTGGTTGTGATGTGGAGGATTCAAGATTTTGATTGGTGCCTTTTTCTGATCCATGTTGAGCAAATGGAAATGACGTCTCCACAAACCGAACATGCCGTGACACATACAAGCGACCAGTGGTTTGATGTAGACAAATGTACACGCTTTGAGTGAGAGAATACCCAAGAAGACACACGGCAAGGAGCGTTCTTCGAGTTTGTGAGTAGTATAGGGACGAAGCCACGGAAAACACAAACTGCCGAAAATCTTGAGCTTGAGATAGTTGGGATCTTGATTGAAGAGTTTCTTGTATGGTGAGATGTTGTTAAGAATTGGTGTTGGCATGCGATTGATGAGATAGACCGCAGTGGCAAAGGCGTAGGGCCAATATTCTCGTGGAATAGAGGCTTCATGAAGAAGAGTAAGACCAGTTTCGACTATATGACGGTGTTTCCGTTCTGATAGACCATTGTGTTCTGGAGTGTGAGGTGGTGATGTTTGGTGCGAGACTCCATGTGTTGCAAGAAACGAGCGAAGAGCAAGAAACTCGCCTCCATTATCCGTATATAATGTTTTGATCGGTGTCTGAAAACGTGTCTCAACCAAAACCTTGAGTGCGATGAATATTTCCCGAACTTGAGACTTTTGCTGCAACGGATATAGCCAAGTGTAGCGTGTATGGTGGTCCACGAAAACAACATAGTACTTGTAGTTCTTGGTGGATAATATTGGTGACATCCAAACATCAGAATAGACATACTCAAGTGGTTTGGTGGAGACAATTGTATTTGTGGAAAATGGCAACTTGTGGTTTTTATTGATGAAACAATGAGAACACGGAAACTGTTTATTAGGAGAGCCCGAACAAGGTAAAGAGAATTGAGATATTAAAGTTTGTAACACCGGTGGTGAAGGATGGCCAAGTCTCGAATGCCATGAGGGAAGAGATGTTTTTGGTGTTGGTGACGCTAGGTAGGATGCGATTTGGTGTTGCGGGATTGGCCACTCGTATAGCTCGTCTTTAGTTCTCCCTTGGAGCAAACGGGCCCCCGTTCTGAGATCCTTCACCTGAAATGATGCGGGAAAGAATTCCACCGACACTTGGTTAGTATTGCACAATCGATAAACCGAGATAAGATTCTTATGAAGATTTGGAATGTAAAGAACGTTATTTAATTTTAAAGGACGAGAGGGAGTTGAAAGAGAGGTGGAACCGGTATGGGATATTGCGAGACTTGAACCATCAGCAATGGTAACCTCTTCTCCACCATTGTAGATTTGATGAAGAGAGAGATTATTTAAGTCACTTATGAGGTGATGTGTTGCACCAGAACCCATGAGCCAAGGTGTAGAATCACTTGGTGAGAGAGACGCCATATTGGCACGAGGCTGCCATGTTTGATTAGGAGGCTGAGCACGAGGTTGGAACGACGGGTAAAAGTTGCGTGGAAGTTGAAGATGAGAACAAGTGCGTGCACTATGTCCAAACACTCCACAGATTTGGCACTTGCTTTGATACCCACGTGTTGTAGGTTGCTGTTCGCTGCGAGGTTGAGAGTTGTTGCGATAGGACGTTGTTGTTGTTGTTGTGGCTGAAGTTGACCACGCGAAAATGAGCTGCGAGACGCATTCGAATTGTTGTTGTTGTTGAGACGAGTAGATGCAACATGTGCAGATGCTGGTGTAGTGGCGGAGGAAGATCCGATTTGAGCCTGAATCCGGAGATCATGATTTAGCATCTTCTCATGTAGTTCAGTCCGAGTCGGAGGCGTGTCTCTGCTTTCAATTTGATCAACAAGTGACTTGTACTCCTCTGGTAATCCGTCAAGAATAAACTCCACTTTGTCCTCATGATCAATCGTTTTGCCTAGTAGAGCAAGTTGATCGAAGCGCGTTATAAAACCTTGAAAGTATTCGTGTATGGATTTGTTATGTTTGATATGTCCCCGACTGGGCTTAGCGTAGATTGAGGTGAGAGTGATCCAGATGTCAGCAGACGTGGTTGTAGTGGACATAATCGGTTGAATCGAGGTTGAAATAGCTCCGAGAAGGGCATTGTACACTAACCGATCTTGCCGTTTCCAGAACAGGTACATCGGATTGGGAGTGGCTACATCGTCTGTGACAATTGTTGGAGAAGGAATGGATCGAGATCCATTGATGAAACCAGCGAGATCATATCCGTCGAGTAAAGCGTGCACTTGGCGGCTTCACATTAAGAAGTTGGAGTTAATGAGTTTCGTGACATTTGACATGTTCACATTGAACAGAGTAGTGGTGTCAGAGAAGGCTATGTTCTCAGCATTTGACATAATGAAATAATGAAAGAACTAGTGAATAGACAATAAGGATTGTTGTTGTTGTTTGTGAGTAACGTCACAGACACAGACGTGGAGGAATAAGGAGACAAACAAAATACAAAAAAAAACAAAAAAAGAAGCTTGAAGAAGAGAAAGAGAAGCGTGACGAAGAGAGACGTGACAAAGAGAAACGTGACGGCTATTTTGTTTAGAGACCGATTTGCTCTGATACCATCTGAATAGGTTAACTTGGATGATTCAATTGATAAGAAGAGATTACAATATATACACACATAGAAGAGACACTAGGTTTAGACTAATTACACAATTAACCTTTATATATATCATCTATATTCTATACATAGTACCTCTCAAATTCTCATCTTCCTCATCTTTTTCTTTGGCTAGGAGAGAACAAAAAGGGTCAAGTTGCAAAACAAAACAAAAAGCTTTCTCTGTATCCTTCACTAGAAACGAAACATAGAACTTTCGAGTTTCACATTTTCACTTGTTAATGGCTAATTATCGATGTAGACAATCATTGTTAATCTATAAAATTTCTTCTTTAAGCCTTTTTCAGCCTGTAAATGTTTCTACTCCATGCATTTTGATTGGAGGTAATCAAATCCCACCAAAAAGCTCCAGACTTTCCCAAACTTTCAAGCATACCCACGATTTTACTTTTATCAATTTACTTTCTTTATTTTGGGTTGAAGACCCACTTGTTCTTCCTTTTTCGGTTTCTTATGTGTAGCCTTTTGCTTGTTCCTTCAGCTAGATTTTTGTTATTCTCTACCTGACGAATCTGCTTTTTTTGAAAGGATGATTTTGTTTGGGTTTAGGCATCTCTGCTACTATTTCCTCTCCAAGCGGTCTTCTCTCTATGTTTGAGGTAAGGGTTTAATCCTCGTGACAGTTTTTCAGTTCTGATGAAAGTTACTTAGCTTTCATATTCTTTTGCTTCATTAGAAGTTTCTAGCTTTCTCATTTTAGTCTTTTCTGTGACAAAAGATAACCCATTTTTGATTCTTATGTCAATCTCTCACTTTGTGACTAGTGTGATTCTAAGTGCTTTTGAAATTTTTATTTTATTTTAAGGTTCTGTCTAATTGTTCTTTTGTTTAACAAACTTGGTGTTTCAGGAACTGATTAAGCCAAAGCAATGTTTTGGATTTTGGTTCTTTCGAGCTTCATTATTCTTAATGGTGATGGGATCATTTCAGGGAAAGCTTCAAGGCCTAAAAATATTAATGTTGGAGCTATCTTCAGTTTAGGCACTTTACAAGGTGATGTTTCAAATATTGCCATGAAAGCTGCAGAGGACGATGTAAATTCTGATCCGAGCTTCCTCCGTGGTTCAAAACTGCGCATAATATTGAATAATGCCAAGCGCAACGGATTCCTCAGCATCATGGGAGGTAAGGAAATCATCTTGTCTATAAAAAAGATTGATTGTTGTTTCGAATTTGAGTTTTCTTTACTTATCCTTTTGTTTGTGTTGGTCTATATAACAGCATTGCAATTCATGGAGACTGATGCCGTGGCTATAATTGGTCCTCAGACATCAATAATGGCTCATGTACTGTCTCATCTTGCAAATGAGCTTAATGTGCCTATGTTGTCATTCACAGCTCTAGACCCTACCCTCTCGCCGCTCCAGTTCCCGTTCTTTGTCCAAACAGCACCTAACGATCTCTTTCTGATGCGTGCTATTGCGGAAATGATAACTTATTATGGTTGGTCAGATGTTATTGCATTGTACAACGACGATGACAATAGTAGAAATGGTATAACATCCTTAGGCGATGAGCTTGAAGGAAGGCGCGGCAAGATTTCATACAAGGCCGTGCTTCCTTTGGATGTTGTGATTAAGAGTCCTCGTGTGATCATAGATGAGTTGATCAAGATTCAAGGGATGGAATCTCGAGTAATCATTGTGAACACTTTCCCTAAAACAGGTGGAATGATCTTTGAAGAAGCTCAGAAGCTTGGAATGATGGAGAAAGGCTATGTTTGGATAGCTACAACTTGGTTGGCTTCTCTGTTAGATTCAGCTAACCCGTTACCTCCCAAGAATGCTGAATCTCTTAGTGGAGTGCTAACTCTTCGTATTCACACGCCAAATACAAAAAGGAAAAGAGATTTTGTGGCAAGGTGGAACAAGTTGAGTAATGGGACTGTGGGGTTAAATGTTTATGGACTCTATGCTTATGATACTGTCTGGATCATTGCTCGAGCTATTAAGACACTTCTGGATAGCGGAGTGAACATTTCCTTCTCTAGCGATCCGAAGTTAACTAGCATGACCCGAGGAGGGTCACTGAATTTAGCTGCATTGAGCATATTTGATCAAGGATCACAGTTTCTTGACAATATTATGAATACAAAGATGTCTGGTGTCACAGGTCCAATACAGTTTCTTCCTGACAGATCAATGGTTCAGCCTTCGTATGACATTATAAATGTGGTTGATGACGGGTTTAGGCAGATAGGGTATTGGTCTAACCATTCTGGGCTCTCCATTTTACCTCCAGAATCACTATACGGGAAGCCTTCAAACCTTTCAAGCTTAAACCAACACCTGAACAATGTGACTTGGCCTGGTGGGACTTCTGTGACTCCTCGTGGATGGGTTTTTCCTAACAATGGGAGAAGATTGAGAATTGGTGTACCTGATAGAGCAAGCTTCAAGGAGTTTGTGTCAAGGATGAATGGAAGCAACAAAGTGCACGGATATGCCATTGATGTCTTTGAAGCTGCAGTGAAACTGATTCCTTATCCGGTTCCTCACGAGTTTATCCTTTTCGGAGACGGTCTCAAGAACCCCAACTTCAATGAATTTGTTAACAATGTCACTACCGGGGTGAGTAAAAGAATCTAGGAAATATCACTTCCTTTTACCAAGTAAGGTTAAAACTGTTGTAAGTTGTTCATTTTTGCTTTCAGGTGTTTGATGCTGTTGTAGGAGATATAGCTATCGTTACAAGAAGAACAAGGATTGTGGATTTCACTCAGCCATACATAGAATCAGGGCTTGTTGTGGTTGCTCCTGTCACAAAGCTAAATGATACTCCATGGGCGTTCTTACGCCCTTTTACACCTCCAATGTGGGCTGTTACAGCAGCTTTTTTCCTCATCGTTGGATCAGTAATATGGATTCTGGAACATAGAATCAATGATGAGTTCCGTGGACCTCCAAGGAAACAACTTGTTACAATTCTCTGGTTAGTAAACAATCACTGAAGCTGCACTCTTTTAGTAACATATCTAGAGACCTCACACACACATTTTTCTTATGCAGGTTCAGCTTCTCAACAATGTTTTTCTCCCACAGTAAGTCACATCTCGAAACTGCAGCTAAGTTATTACAATACATGTGAAGATAAATCCAACATCTTTATGCAACTAAACTTGTAGGAGAGAATACAGTGAGCACACTCGGTCGTCTTGTGCTGCTGATCTGGCTTTTTGTGGTACTGATCATAACGTCAAGCTACACAGCAAGTCTTACATCAATTCTTACAGTGCAACAGCTCAACTCACCTATCAAAGGAGTAGACACACTCATCAGCAGCACCGAACGAGTTGGGTATCAGGTGGGTTCTTATGCTGAAAACTACATGATTGATGAGCTTAACATCGTCAAATCCCGGCTTGTACCACTTGCCTCTCCAAAGGAATACGCTACAGCTCTTCAAAACGGTACTGTTGCTGCAATTGTCGATGAACGCCCTTACATTGATCTTTTCCTCTCGGAGTTCTGCGGGTTTGCCATTAGAGGCCAAGAATTCACCAGAAGTGGATGGGGATTTGTGAGTACCCTTGAATCAACTCTCTCTTTCTTTCTACATCTGGCTTGTTTGAACATTAATCTTGATCATCTTCTTTAAAGGCATTCCCAAGAGACTCTCCGTTAGCAATTGACATGTCAACCGCGATCTTAGGCCTATCAGAGACCGGCCAGCTCCGAAAGATCCATGACAAGTGGCTTTCAAGATCCAACTGCAGTAACCTGGATGGTTCAGAGTCAGATGAGGATTCAGAACAGCTTAAACTGCGTAGCTTCTGGGGATTATTCCTTCTATGTGGGATTGCTTGTTTTATAGCTCTATTCATCTACTTCATCAAGATAGTCCGCAACTTTTACCGCCACAGCGAGCCTGAGGAAGAAACTGTAGTTCCTTCACCAGTAACTTCGCGTTCTAAAACATTGCAGACCTTTCTAGCTTATTTTGATGAAAAAGAAGATGAATCCAAGAGAAGGTTGAAACGTAAACGAAACAATGATTTTTCTGTAAATTCTTCTTGCACAATGTGACAGATCCATCATCACTCAAGGCTCAAGCCATCTTCTTCAAGACTAACAAAGATGTTGCCATGAAGAAATGCAGATACATACATCAACCAAATCGTAGATGCAGATTTTGGTTGAAGAATACTAAACAAATTTAACACAGAAAAATTGTAAGACAAAGCTACAAAGCTGTATCATAATCTTGAAGATGGAATAACATGGCATCCCTATTACCTTCTGGTTGTTTGGATTCCTGAATTTTGCAGATTTGTTCTACCGAATTAGAATGATAACAAAAACGTTCGTAATCGGAAGTTTGAATGTCTTTTTTTTCTCCCCACATGAGGAATATTATTACTGCACAAAGTAGAAAGACAACAACAAATCCACATGAACATGGAAACAGTACACAAACTTGATCTCAAGTCTTTTAGTTTCTCAGTCGTTTTTAGCAGCTTCAGCTTGTCTTGCTCCAACAGAGAAGAACTCAGTGATAACTTCAAGTGGCATGCCTTTAGTTTCCGGGACTTTAAGGAACACAAAGACCCAAGAGATGCAACAGACGATTGCATACATTCCAAATACACCTGCAAGTCCAATGGATTTGAGCAGCACAGGGAGACTGTAAGTGACAATAATGTCACAGATCCAAAAGGTAAGAGCGCAAATGGCGATGCAGATTCCACGGACCCTAGTTGGAAAGATCTCTGAACATAGAATGTTTGGAGCAGGACCGAATCCCATCACGAAGAAACAAAAGTAAAGCACTACGCTTACTGTTGATAAGACCGCGTGCACAATGCTGTTCATGTGAACTAGGTTTGATATTACTAAGACCAATAGAGATGCTATCAAGATTGGTATCGTGGTGAGAAGCAATGTCCTACAAGAAAGAAAGAAAAAACATTTCATGTTGCACTCTAGCTTGTTTCGTCTCACAGTGATTTATTATGGATCAATAACAAAGGAAATTAAAGTTGTAATTACCTTCGACCAGAGAGATCCATGAGCCTCATTGCAACAGCTATTGCAGGCAACATCACAAAAGTTGTCAATGCACTTATAAGTAAGGATGCTGAAGAAGAACTAATTCCCATGTTAGATAGTAGAATCCCGACACCCGCCTGCTCTAGGATTTGAGGTGTGTAGTAAAGAACTCCGTTGATGCCTGAGAACTGCATTTCCAAGAGTAAGCAGGAAAATATAAAGTTACCATAAAGCGCAAATTTTCTTCTGTGATTCACTAATCTTGATGTTTCTAGCTAGATTACCTGCTGAAGTATTTGAAGTCCGACTCCTACAAGTAACGCACGTTTGACTCCAGGATCATGAAGATCATGCCAAATCGACCCCTTAGTTGTTTCAGACGGATGTACCATAGCAGGACCAATTGTATGTTCTTTAAGAAGGTCTTTGGAATAAAGAGCTGGTTGGCTAACCAAAGCAGACGCTTGTACATACTCTGGCTCCCCGGTTCCATCACCTCCAGGCAATGAAACAATTGAGCCACGTCTAGATCCCGGGAAGCCTTCTTGATGCAAGTATATCCGCTTAAATCCACCTTCTTTCTGTCCCGACTCATCTTCTCTTTCAGTCCATTTCCATGCCACTTGCCATCCACCTCCAATCCCCAAGCTACCTGTTCCTTCCCCCTGAGCTCCCTGAACTTGACTTCCATGTCTGAAGGTAGAAAGAGTTCCATGAGCAGTGTGAGGCATGTCTTTCTCCATGCTTGTCGTTTGACGTGAGATCAACGGAGAATGAAGATCATCATCAAAATCTTCTCCATGGTCCGATGGATAATCCTCACCTTCTCCAACAAGATTCTCTTCATCCCAATCCTCATTTCTCGGTTGATTTCCTCCAACACTGAACATACTCCCAAAATGTGGGAATAAGGCACTCCTCATGCTTCCAGTGTCTGGCATCTTCTCGTGAACGCTTCCAAAGAGTGTGACAAGAGGATCAATCAATGACCCTTGTCTCTTGCTCATTGTACTTCCATGACGAGACAAAATACTCACAGTACTTCCTCCTTTAACTGGCCTAGCAACCCAACTCAGCCCTTCTTCTGCACCATACAATTTAATTTGATCCTTATCCACCGCTATATCTTGATCATCAGCAGCTTCATCCCCAGGACCGATTATATATTCCTCTATGGTTGTTTCACCTCCAATTCCAAGACCCTCAACCAACAAAGCCATCTCACCTATTCATTGCCACATAAGAACATTCAATAGAAAGAAAAAAAAAGATTCTTCACTGAAAGAGTTAGAGTCAGAATGATCTAACACTAACCAGACACATCTTCCCGACTACGTAGTCTCTGCAGTACTCGCTTTGCTTCAAGCATTCGACCTTTGCTTACGAGCCACCTTGGGGACTCAGGCAAGAAGAAGACTGTGAGGAAGAAAAAGAAAAGCGAAGGGATGAAAAGGACACCAAGCATCAATCTCCAGCTAGGAGATGGCATCAACGACATTCCAAACACCATACAGTAAGATATAAACATTCCTCCAGAGCCAGTGAACTGCGGAAGCGTATTCAACAGCCCCCTTATCTCAGGAGGTGCAGTCTCCGATATATAAATAGGAACAAGTGTGACAGCAATACCAACCCCAAAACCATCTAACAACCTTCCCAAAAGCAACACATAAACGTTCGGAGACCATAACATTACTAGAGAACCAATAAAATAGAGAATTGATGACAATATAAGCATCGGACGGCGACCAAGCCAATCAGCTACGCCTCCAGAGCATGTTGTAATTAGAGTAGCACCAATGAGTGACATCGCCACAATTAGCCCTTCCACTGATGGATTACTCTCTAAATTAAACTCCTTTTTAATGTACAACACAGATCCTACAGAGGCCAAATGAAAGCTTAAATTTTCATCACATAAGCAAAAGAGATAAGCTAAAAAGATGAAACGGGGTCTGTAAAATCATAAAAATCCTTTCTTTTTTCGATCATAAATTGATAGGTAGGGAATTATGGCTTTAGAACACAACAACTCAATCACCTGCAATGGTTGCGTTATCCCATCCTTGTAATAAGTTGCCAATAGCAGCAGCAACAGCAACAAGCACAGCTCCACTCATAATTCCTCTGTTTTGTTTTCGAGGAATCTGAAGCGAATTCGCAAGAGACAGTCACTGATCAACGACGAGTGAGGCAAAACCCACCTGAAAATCAAATCAGACACAATTCACTGGTTAGCTAAGATAAAAACAGAGTGATAACACCAAAACATGACCTAAGACTATAACAAACAAACCAAAGTGACGTAAAAGATACAGACCCAAAGAAGTGCTTGGAAAACAGAGGTAAATCCAAGGAGTCAAAATCAAAACCAAGAACAAAATTTGACTACTTTTTTTTTAATCTCTCTTCAAGTAGAAGAAAGAGAAGAGAAAGCAAGAAAGGACGAGAGAATATGATATAGAGAGAGAGATGAAAACTAGGGTTTACAACTTGAATTTGGAGGCAGAATAAGCCACTATCAGTGAGCCGCTTCAATGGCGTCACTAAGCAATCAAAAAGCATATTTTTTTGTTTCCTTTTGGTTAAATCAAAAAGAAAACGAAAGCTAGTTGTCGAATTAACCGTAGGAATAAAAATGAATACTTTATAAATTGTATTGGGGAAAGGACTTTGGAAACCAGACAGAAGAGCCTATGGGATTGATGACACCTGCCGCTTTGCTCCTGTCCTCTCAAAGCACGTATATAACTCTCTCGTGTTCGCGTACAGAAACTTTCAGAGAATTCACGCCAATTATAATAATCTAGTACTAGTAATAAATTTGCAAACTTTACGATTTGGGTCCACGAGTTTCATCATCATTCACCCTTAAATTTTTATGAATTTCAAATTTCTTAAAATGTTCTTCTTTTCACCATCTTGGTAATCCTTAAGTAAAGGTAAAAACTTTATAAATTAAGCTCTGTTTTGATGAAAGGATATAAATTTGGACTTACTATCTAGGCACTTGTTAAGTAAAGGTGCAAATTTTAAATTAGGGTTTATTTTGGGTAAAAGGATTTAAATTTTGGCTTTGTATGTAATTTTTTCTATACTAGTAAGTTTATTGTCGGCATGTTGGAAAAAATAATTGATTTTGGGGAACAAAAATTTCCACGTACTCCTATATAACATAGATATTTGTAATATATCATAACAGAAACTAGAGTAAATATCTAAATTCATGTAAGCAGGACTTAAGTTTTTTCGAAATAAAGTTATTGATCGAGTAAAGTTTAGTCTATCGTAAAGCATCTTCAAATCATTTCAACTTTTACATAATTAATCATGAAAGAAAAAATTAACAATAATGGAGAATATTGTCCAAAGAGAATTAGACACTTTAACTTTAGCAAATCGAGTCGTAATCGAATGTTACAGTAAAATGAATAATTTATTTCTTCACTTCACTATTTTTCTTACAGATTAAAAGTGGAGAAACAGAAGAGGCATAAACAAATATTCAATGAAATACTCTCATAAATTCAGTATAAGTATAATACAATATAACTCAAATTTGATATGTAAAAAGTAAAAACCAAAGGATATATTAGTTAAACGTCGTTGTTAAAATTCATGATTTTGACTACAAAAATTTACCATTAATGAATTGTGAACATATGGAAACTTAGAGTACACGTCATATGATTTATACAATAGAATCTTTATTATAAATTCTAAAAAGTTATTCGCATGTGATATGGAATCTATATGATTCCTGTCCACATCAACAATTAATCATACCATTACTTCTCAAAATTTTGTGAATAGTTGAGATATTTTCCATTGTATAACAGCATCTAATAACATTTTGCACAAAAAAAAATGATTATCAAACAGAATTAAAGGATTCGTGTTCTTATTTCGGTGGAGATGTCAAATCTGATAAAGTCTTATGATTAATACGAATGTTTTAAAATCAAAATTCGATTTAATGTTTTGTATATGTGAAGATTCTTCTTTGATTTATGAAAAGCCCATTTACAAGACTTTAAATTTTCTCATTATTGATAAAAGCCCATCATAGTAAGTTTTTTTTTTTTTTTTTGTGTCAATATTGGACCACAAGTGACCGACCAATTAGTCAAATTCTTGTAAATGCAAATGGGGGACTCGATTTCAATATATGCAAATGCGCATACCTTTTGTGGACTTACCATCTGCCGCTAAGCTAAATGTCACCGACTAAGTCAATCTCTAATATAAACAAAGTCAATATCTCATGTCATGCTATATAGTTACGTCATAATATTATTAATTATTTTCTTTGATTTAAGACAAAGTCCAAACTGAAGTGTTTACTTTTGTTTTGTTATCAAAATTGAATGAATGAATGGCGGCTACATGTACCTACCTTACTCCAATTAGTACAAATAGATCTCTGACCATTAATTACCTATTATCATTAAACGACGCAGTTTGACGTATCGTGCTTACCTCTTATACAGTTAGCTTTGGTGTTGTTGTCTCCTATAAAGTTGTAAACGTGTAATAACAATTTTTGTTGTTGTTAACATTGTAAACTTTCGATAAAGTGATCTAAACCATCAGCTGATTTTACAATACAATAAGTTAGATAATTAATTTTATAATTAAAAAACATATGAATTATATGTAAAATAATTTTTATTAGTTTTAAGTAATTTTCTAGATATGAAGAAAAAACTGACTAATTTTGAATACGAATATTATTAATTGAATATTTGAACAGTATGTAGTAATTTTTACCTATAAACTGTTCAAAAAGATTAAATATTTCATTGTCTAAAGAACCACTTCAATTTTTGTATAAAAAATGATAGACTTCAACATATTTTTAGGATACTAGAATAAAAACCATCTGTTAAATTATGGTAGCGAAAAATTGCGAGATGGTTATGCAAATAATGGAGCGATCTGAAGAGTGGTGACTTTTTTTTATTAGGAGGAGTTTTCGCGGTTATTTCAGCTTTTTACTTGTTGTTCATTATCTGTCATTCTTCGTTCCCTCTATCACAAAACTGATTCTCTTGCCCGTCGGGCTAGAGTATTTGCTCAATGATTGGACTGTAAAATCTCTACTATAGTTGTTTTTTAATATAATTTACCGTTAACCAAAAAAATTATGGAAGTAAATCCAACCGAACTAAAATGAAAATATGAGATTATTTATAATTTATCGACAAAATATCTGTGTAATATGTGAATCCTGGATTTAAGGCAATAACAATCTTTAAAAAGTAAAATAAAACATGTAATAATTTAATAACAATAATAAATTAAAATATGAATAATAAAAAAATGGAAAGTGAAGAAGGTGAGAGGAAAGCGCGTAGGTGGAGCTGGTGAGCACTAATTAATGAGACCTTTCTTCGCACAATCGCCGCCGTAAAATTTAACAATCACATTCTCATCCAACGAATCTAATTTATCCGACCAATCTCTGCAGACATAACTCAAATTATCTATTTTTATTTTTATTTTTTATACTTCAATCTCGAATATACTTCTCTTAATAATATTAAATATTGTAGCTTTCCCTTCGTGTTCGACTTTCTTTTGGTCTTCCAAATCTACTTTCTCCTTTTTCTTTGAAGTCAGATCCCTAAAAATCCATTCTTTCAGTCTTCTCTTTCGCTCTCCTGTGTACTGGTAACTAGATCCTCTTTCCCTTTTCTTTGCTTTAATGCGTTTTCTGTTTTGTGATTCTTGTGGAAACATCTATTGCAACTCAAGGATACTTCTTGTGTTTTGTCTTTTTAGTTGTTGATTTCACTATTTGATCTGGTGTGGGTTTTGCTACTTTCTTACTTGTGATTGTTAAAGTTCATTACTTTAGTTTCTTGGATTTTGATCTGGTTTTAGGGGGTTGACTTGTTTTGTTTCTTAAACAGTGTGTTTCAAAACTATCTATGAACAGTTCGTTGGATGAAGAACAGAAAGTGAAAGTTGCTGTTTTTAAACTAGGATTTGGTAATTTTCATGGGCAATTCATGCCGTGGATCTTTCAAGGAAAAATTCTACGAGGGCAATAACAATAAGCCTGAAGAGAACTCCAAAAACTCTACCAATAACGTTTCTTCAGATCGATCTAATTCCAACTACTCTCAGACTAACAACTCTGCAGCCATCATTGCTCAAGAATTGTCTAAAGAAGCTCAAAAGCAGAACAACGACAACAAAAATCCAGCTCTTGTTATTCCTTCAAGTGAACCAATCATGAGGCGTAATCCAGACAATCAAGCTTACTATGTTCTTGGTCACAGGACACCAAACATTCGTGATATTTATACGCTTAGCCGTAAGCTTGGACAAGGTCAATTTGGAACAACTTATCTCTGTACAGAAGTTGGAACAGGTATTGAATACGCTTGTAAGTCAATATCCAAGAGGAAGTTGATATCGAAAGAAGATATTGAGGATGTTAGAAGGGAGATTCAGATAATGCATCATTTGGCTGGTCATAGTAATATCGTGACGATTAAAGGAGCTTATGAGGATTCTTTGTATGTTCACATTGTAATGGAGCTCTGTGCTGGAGGTGAATTGTTTGATAGGATTATTCAGAGAGGGCATTACAGTGAGAGGAAAGCTGCTGAGCTTACTAAGATTATTGTTGGGGTTGTCGAAGCATGTCATTCGCTTGGCGTTATGCATAGAGACTTGAAGCCTGAGAATTTCTTGTTGGTTAATAAGGATGATGATTTCTCTCTCAAGGCTATTGATTTTGGGCTATCTATCTTTTTCAAACCAGGTAAAACTGCTGTGAAGCTAAGTTGATGTTTTGTTTACTTAGACTGGTAGAACCTTATTGAACTTAAGAACCTGCTTTCTATAGTAAAAAGTGGGTGATTTTGTTCTTTATTGGACTGCTGCTTCTGATTTGCTTTATTTTGACTTTCAGGTCAAATATTCACTGATGTTGTTGGAAGTCCATATTATGTTGCTCCTGAGGTTTTGCTCAAACGTTATGGGCCTGAAGCTGATGTGTGGACTGCTGGTGTTATACTGTATATATTGCTAAGCGGAGTCCCACCTTTCTGGGCAGGTAAATTGTAATTGACGTTTGGCACATAAGCTTGTTTCTTATCCTTTAGACAGTAGCAGTCATCTGAAATGTGCATCTTTTTTGGATTCAGAAACCCAGCAAGGGATATTTGATGCTGTGTTGAAGGGATATATCGACTTTGATTCAGACCCGTGGCCTGTGATATCTGACAGTGCTAAAGACTTGATCCGTAGAATGTTATGCTCCAAGCCTGCAGAACGTTTAAACCGCTCATCAAGTCTTGCGTATGTATTCAGATAAATGGTTACTTATAGCAAAACGCATACAGCATTAGACTTATATCTTTGTGTTTTATAATCTCTTTCTTTTCAGGTCATCCATGGATCTGCGAGAACGGTGTTGCACCAGATAGACCACTAGATCCGGCTGTTCTGTCTCGTCTCAAGCAGTTCTCTGCAATGAATAAACTAAAGAAAATGGCTTTGAAGGTGAGTGAATTTCTGCATAAACCCTTTTATCTTTCTGTGGTTTCTGCATCACTTCTCATGAAACTGTGTATTGTTCTTTATTTTGGGGTCATCAGGTTATAGCTGAGAGCCTTTCAGAAGAAGAGATTGCTGGTTTAAAAGAAATGTTTCAAGCAATGGATACTGATAACAGCGGTGCAATCACATTTGATGAACTCAAAGCTGGGCTAAGAAAATATGGATCGACCTTGAAAGACACAGAGATCCATGATCTAATGGAGGCGGTATAAATCTATCTTATATGGCTAAATACACCGACAATAAAGTATTGTTGTGTCTTCTAAATGTTCAGCTCGTGTATTGACAGGCTGATGTAAACAACAGTGGGACAATAGATTACAGTGAGTTCATTGCAGCCACGATCCATCTCAACAAACTGGACCGGGAAGAGCATCTTGTCGCTGCATTTGAATACTTTGACAAAGATGGAAGTGGTTACATAACAATCGATGAGCTGCAACACGCGTGTGTTGAACATGGTATGACCGATGTTCTCCTTGAAGACATCATCAAAGAAGTTGATAAAAACAATGTAAGTTTCAAAAACGCTGTTCCACATTTCTCTCTACACTAATGTCAGAAACATCAGCTTTAACAAGTTTCTGGTTTTTTATGTTGGTCCAAACAGGATGGACAAATTGATTATGGTGAGTTTGTGGAGATGATGCAGAAGGGAAATGCTGGCATTGGGAGAAGAACAATGAGAAATAGTCTGAACATTAGCATGAGAAACACTTAGAGATTGAGACTGCGATGTTCTTGTTCATGTGATCAACAATCTTAATGCTCTCCAAGGAGAAGTAGAAAGAAGATCAAACACTGATGAGAGTTCAAGATAATGTTTAACGACTGTGTAATGAATCGTCAAGTAGATTTTGAAAGTTTTTTCTTTACCTCTTTGTCGTCTGTATGTTTGTGTGTTTGTTTATTATCGCCATTAATCGTTGTAAGTTATTGAGCTTTTGTTCATCATTTTCCATTGTTCACTCTTGTATTTGAAAAAACAAAATTTGTGTGATTTCTAAGCATTTTACTTTTGAAAAATCTCTTCATCATTCTAGAGGATCACGACCCTTTATCTATCTCGGACTATAATTAAACAACTAGATTACACATAATTAAATCATGAGATGGCAAGTCTTAATCATGTAATTAAGGTGCTTTTCCAAGTAATATGTATCAAATAAAACCAAAACTCAAGGCTGTTCCAAACAATCATGCATTGTCCACAATCTGTAATTTGGAACATTATAACCAAAAACCATTTTATATCTTTTACATATAATTATTCTTTTTTAGTACTTCTCATATTCACATGCTTCGCAAAGCCGCAATCTTTAACAGACAATATTCTCAATATTTAAACTATAGATTTGACAAAGTTGAATTTTTATAGAGTTTGGTTAAATTCGATTCAAGTTTGCAGAACAAAATCTACGGATAATTTGCATATGCTTTCTGAACAATGAGTTATTTTAGTATATTTCAAGATAAAAAAAAAGAATAAGCGTAAAATAAATATTAATATGCCACCGACGATATTGCTTCACCGACAAATGTTATGTCGGCCACACGAGTCTCACTTCTAACTTTTTTGTTTGGTCATAAACTTTCGTTAATACAATGTTTTTTTGTAACAATAAATACCCACAAAATGGAAAATTATTTTTTTTGTCAACGACAAATTATATTGGACCACAACTGGCCGGTCCAATAGCCAAATTCCTACATAATGTAAGCGGGGGGACTCGATCCCTCGTTGTGCAAATGAGCTGTATTATGTGGACTTACCGCCTGCCACTAAATTAAGAGCCATTTACAATGGAAAGTTATTTAGAAAATGCAGTTTGTCTAAATTACTATTATAATCAAATTCTTTAACCCTAATGATCATCGCAAATGGCATCTATCCTAGTGGCAGGAGGTAAGTCTACTTAAGGCAGCACATTTGCATAACCGGGATCGAATACTTTTGTTTACATTATGTAGGAATTTGACTATTGAGCTAGCGAGTTGTGGTCTAATATAATCTGCCGTTTGAAAAAAAAAATCTAATGATCACCATTTATAACTATAATCGATTATTATGATAATTATCACTAGGTAAACAAAATTCATATTCGCGCGTAAAAGATTAAAACGAAAAATAACGGTTTTCTATATAGTTACATAATTATTAAATACAAAAAAAAATACAACTGCCACACTTATAAAGTAAATAAATTGATTAAAATCTAAGAAAAATAATCATAGCAAAATACAACATTCGAAGAAAAAAATAAAGAACATATTATACATTCATTATACTCCATTGATCAATGCAAAAGATAAAGCACAAAATCTGAATCCAGAATCATTTTATCGTTGACGCTTGTATTTGCAGGAAAGAGGAAGAGAATCAGATGAAGAAGGAGTAATGAGATTACGGATCTGAGATCGGAGTTTGAAGAAAACGTGCATTATACTTCCTCTGTTTTGAGAACCAATAGATTTAGCTTCTTCATTGTTAAGTTCAAGATCTCTAATGAAAATTGGTTTCCTTGAGAGAATCCATGACCAACCCCATTCCCACCATTCTTTCACAGAGGTTCCTGCTTGTTCTCCCATGGCGGATACAGATTTAGATCTAGGGAATCTTGCTGGTTGGTTTGAGAGATTGAGTGATAGAGATGAGAGACGACGACGGAGGAGACCAGGCTCATCGTCGGCGGTGGGATTTGAGTGTTTAGAAGAAACGGAAGAGAAGTAGGTTTACGAATCTGGAGAGTTTCCATCATTGAAGTCATTGTTTTGTTCAGAGAGAGATTGAAGAAGAAGATGAATGTGAGTTTTGAGGAAGAGATTAGTGATCACAGCTCTTACACAGCTGGGTTTTTATTCCTCAAACTATACTTTGTGGGCTCCATTTTCTTTTATGCCCAGCCAATTACATTTTTAATTATATATTATTTTTGTTTATTAGTAATTTTTTTTTTATTCAACTAGCCTAATTACATTTAAATCCCGCTCATATTACTGTTGGTAGGGGTTCGATCTATAGTGTCTTAAGGATTTGTAAAGTGAGTACATAATTTCGATCTATTAGTGAATTTTGTTGTATATATTATAAATTACTTGTGTTGTGTTCGTATGCACCTACAAAATTAAAAATTAAAATTCACAATTTTTCTTATGAATGTATATTTGTAAGTATATGTATATATCCATCATTTTCTAGTGACAAGAAAATATACATAATTTTTAGTTATACTTGTAAACCAATTGAGGGGGAATAATTTTTTATAATATTATAAAATAACTTTTAGATTATATGAATCGTCGACCTAAATATTTATAAATTATCTATAAAACTAGAAATATAAAATAAATTCTTTTAGGTGAATATATGTGATTATATAGATATACATCGTATTCAGTTAGGGTTCCATCACGACACAAATTTAATTGGTTTTCGTTTATAAGTATTATTAAAACGTTTTTCTTTTTTCATTACATTGTGAGTGTTTTTATATCAGAAACAGAATATGTCCACTGGCAAACAAATTTTGTGTTGAAAATTCAGAAAAAATCACTAAAAAAACTTTTTTTTTTTGACAAAAGATAGCCCATTATGTTTAATTTAGGCCCAATACTTTAAGCCCAATAATGTTTTTTTTTGTTACAAGCCCAACAACGGATTATTAGATACTTTTTTCTTTCTACATTTAATTTGCCAGAATTTCCATTTCATTACATTAGCTAGAGTGTGTTCAGAGTGGAAAGAGAGAGATCACAGAGATCTGAGAGCTTGAATAATGGAGTATCGGAAAATCAAAGATGAGGTTCGTTGCTTCTATTCATTTTTTATTCTTCTTTCAATTTAGGTTTTTGACTGTATTTAATATCCGAATTTGTTCTGAGCTTCAGGATGATCATGACGTCGCTTCTGATGATGTAGAGAGTTTGAAGGAAAATCTCATACCGGTGAGATTATTTTGGCTTAATCTACAATTATCTTGTTCGTTTTCTTTGCTCATTGGTGTTTCGATTTGACAGTTGCTTCGAGTAATATTGCTCTGGCTACGTTGGGGGTTGGATCCAATGAACGAACAAACTGGAAACGAAAGTAAGTTTTATTCCTTTGGAACGTAGAATTGGAAAAATTAGGGAATGCGTTTCTTTTTTGAATTTAGTGTATTGACGCAGGGGTGTAGTAACATGTGCACTGACGATTCTGACGAGTTCTCAAGCTATACTCATAGTATGGTCGAAGCGAGCTGGGAAATATGAATACAGTGTTACAACCGCCAACTTTTTGGTGAGTTTGGTTAGCTGATTTACTTCGTTGAAATTGCGTGTAATCTCTGAAAGAAAAGCCAGTTTGTGTGTTTTATAATCTCGGAATCATAATCTTTTATTAGAATAATGTAGTGATCTTGCTTACTTTTTGGACATCAGGTAGAGACTCTGAAATGTGCGTTATCTTTACTTGCCTTGACACGAATATGGAAAAACGAAGGTGTTACTGATGACAATAGGTACGTATATTTATACTAGTATACTACTCAATATGCTCACTGGTTTGGTTTTAGAAATTTAAATATGAACTTAATGTCCAAATACTTTCCTTAAGTCTGAGAAGCTTTGATTACTTCTTATCTCTATCTGTGGGACCTTAGACTTAGACTGCTAATGCTTTCTATAAAATTGACCATAGATTGTTCTCTGCCTTTGTTTTTTTTTTCTTACTGATACCCAAATGTTGTCTCTGAATCAGGTTAAGCACAACATATGACGAAGTTAAAGTCTTTCCCATTCCTGCAGCATTGTATCTTTTCAAAAATCTGTTACAGGTGGTTTTTTCAGAGTGTTTATATGCAGGTCGGTTGGTGTAACCTTTTTTCTTCAACGCCAATGTTTTTCTAACTACTTGTAGTGTTTTCTTTTATGTGGCAGTACTATATTTTTGCATACGTAGACGCCCCAGGCTATCAAATATTGAAGAATTTGAACATCATAAGTACTGGTGTCTTGTACAAAATTATACTGAAGAAAAAGTAGGTGATTTTGTTTTTGTCAATAGATTGCAGTGAATAGTTGACTTGGAAATCTATAAATTTTCAGTTTTATATTCCCATCACTTCTTTATCTTCTTGTTCAGAACGCAAACTTCTTAATGTGGGAAGAGGCTCTGTTTAATCAGTGTGCTTACTATCTTCTCTTAACAGATTGAGCGAAATCCAGTGGGCAGGTTTCATTCTATTGTGTTGCGGATGCACCACTGCTCAATTGAATTCAAAGTAAATTTGGCTCTCGACTCTTTTCACCATTTAATTCTATTGATTGCTACCAACATGAGCACTGATCTTTGCATCTGATGCATAATGTAATAAGTTCATTTTTTGTTCAGTTGATGTGTATATTTAGTTGGCTCTGCAAACTTCAATGTTTCTTACAGTCTTATATTTGAATTTTCTTTTGCAGTTCTGATCGTGTTCTGCAAACATCTCTTCCCGGATGGATTATGGCAATTGTAAGTTATTACCCACTTCAATATGGTAATTACTCACTAAGAGTTGTGAAGCATCTTTTCATGTCTAGTAGATGTAATCATTCGTTGTCATTTCTAGGTCATGGCTCTTTTGAGTGGTTTCGCCGGTGTGTACACGGAGGTGAGCTACTATGAATAATCGAGGCTAGCTCTGATTATTTCTTCTTTATTTTGTAACAGTAGCATTATGATTTATAAAGCTTATGTAAGGGTTTTACTTTTCATTTTGGCAGGCGATTATAAAAAAGCGCCCCTCAAGGAATATAAACGTTCAGAACTTCTGGCTATATGTCTTTGGGATGATTTTCAATGCTGTTGCTATTGTGATCCAAGATTTTGACGCTGTTGCAAATAAGTAATTCCAAAACTCATCTTCCTATTTTTCTCCTTTGATATTGGCTATACACAATTAGTTGCTTTTGCTTGCGTCTCCATTGAGATTTGCTTTCCTATACACATACACTTGACTCCATATTCAGAAACCAATTTCCTCACTAAACATACACTATTTAAACCAATTTCCTTTATTCATACACTAGTTAAAGAAAATAGCAGTTCTCTATAATTTTGGTATTGCAAACTTCATTATCTTCCTGCTGGCTAAACTATTATGCTGTTATGTAACACCTGCTCTGGTATTGAAGAAGTGATTTTCCATTATCAGGGGATTCTTCCATGGTTACTCGTCTATTACAGTACTTATGATTCTTAACCATGCTCTCAGGTAAAATCACTTGAGGCCATGCTCTTCTCTCAGTAGAGTTGGTGAAATTCAGACATTAAACACTATTTTCCTTTTGGTTTTGCAGTGGCATTGCTGTGTCAATGGTGATGAAATATGCCGACAATATTGTAAAGGTAGTAAATTTGCAAAAATGCATCTTCATTCTCCAGTAGATTACCTACCGTCCTAAGTAGTTGCTTTTCTAATCAGTGTTTAACTTTATCAATCGATATGTAGGTTTATTCGACATCAGTAGCGATGCTTCTCACTGCAGTTGTCTCCGTATTCCTCTTCAATTTTCATCTTTCCCTAGCCTTCTTCTTGGGTTCAACGTAAGTTTACATTTTTCTCTGCCATTACAATCATCTAAACTTTTCCATATCAAAAGTAACCAAAATTAATGGCGATAAGAGCTAATGATTTCATAAAAGGTTTTCTTAAAATGCATTGCTGTGTTTGCAATTGGCAGGGTTGTCTCTGTCTCAGTATATTTGCATTCAGCAGGGAAGCTACGATAGTAAAGATTTGTAAACTTCGTATACCAAGAAAACCGCCATTACTGAGTACAGAGATGAAGCTTTTGAACACTTAACGATTTTGTATTTCGTGTAGGGTATATTCACATTCTTATGTCGGTATTCATTGGTCATGATTAGGGCTGGGCAAAAAAACCGGAACCGAAGAACCGAACCGAACCGAAAATTCGGTTCCCGTTCCGGTTCGGTTTCAAAAAATTAACCGAACGGTTCCATAATTCAGGAACCACGGTTCTTGGTTAGGAACCGAACCGAGAACCGAAACTAATCTATTAATTGATTTTTATTACTCCTAAGATTAGTTGAGCATAAAAACTATAATCAAAGAACTAAATGGAACCGAACCAAACAATTTTTTTTAATTCCGGTTCGGTTTTGTGTACATTTTTTGCAACAAAATGGTTATTTTAAATGTTTTTGTCTAAATAACCATTTGGAACCGGAACCGATTGAGAACCAAATTTATTTCGGTTCTCTTCGGTTCCAATTTCAAGTATCCATTTGGAACCGGAACCGAGGAGAACCGAACCTAAACCGAACCGAATTTTAGAAAGTATCTATTGGTTCCATTATTTTATGAACCAAAGAACCGAGAACCGAACAAACCGAACCGAATAACCATATGCCCACCCATACTTACCACTACTTACATTTGTACGGAACCAAAACTATCAAGAGCAGTGTAAATTCCAGAAAG
>JAKUCM010001417.1:0-30788 GCA_023374145.1 Lepidium sativum | reverse complement strand
GAGAGAGTTTCTGAACGAAGTTAATTAACAGGTATTTTAGAAACCTAGAGTGATCTAATACTGACTAGAAAGTTTAGAATATAATATAATATTATATAAATAATGTAAAATAATAATTTGACTAATTTCCAATTTATTTTGAAAATAAACAAAATATTGATTATGGTACGATACCAAAAGTTTTTATTTTGATAAATAAAAAAAGTTGCCACTATTATCATGGTAAGATCCAATTAATACTCCACACGATTACATGTTCATGCGTAGTAAATGACACAATGCATGCACTTCAGTATTTAAAAAGGTTTAAGCCACAACATGTAGATTTAACCCAAAACGTACCACAATTCCTTTTTGCCCTATTTTAATAGGAAACAAAGAATCATTTTTCAAAAATTTAACATCAATAGAATTCTTACAACACTCTTCATGAGTGTTTTGCTATAAAATGTGTGACATATATTTCTAGATATGTTTGAATATTTCTTTCAACTTTTCTTCTGTTATCATAAAATAATCGGTTAGGATTACAAACTTTCACGTGTCTTCTATGGTTTTGGAAGCAGAAGCTTTGAGTTTATTGACTACACTATATATAATATATATATCAAGAACAACTTGGCTAAAGTTGTGATGCGAATTAATGGATTCATGAAATTGTTTACTACATGAGATCCGACATTTTTAAGAAAATTATCCTCAGGTTAAATGATACTCACACTCCTCGTGAATTGTATTTATGTGATCATTCTCTTTCTAACTTTGGTGTTTGTTTCCTTATCTTTAATGCAAGATTTTGGTTATTTTGTGTAATTCTTATTTTGTCGTTTACGGTTCATAGAGAAAAGAGAGGTTTGAAGGTGGTAAATCCGTAAAAATAATTGAAGATCGAATTCATGAAATGTTAAAAATAATAATCAAGACTGTTAATTAATTACCAACTAAACTTACTGAATTATTCATAATGCTTTCTTGCATATGTTGTGAAGCATCTCAAAGTCGATTCAACTGAAGATTAGTATTTTTCCCCAATGCTAAATATTTAGACCTTGCTCTTTTGATAGTCTGCCACTAAATTATATTTTCTTATAGCATAGTTCAGCGACTAATTGCAGCGATTAGTAAATATTAATTTAGCCACTAAAAAATTTAGTGATTAGTCGTTGTGATCAATCGTTAGCGACCATTGACCGCCAAAAAAAATCGCACCGACCATTTTTAATTTTTATTATATAATAAACAAAAATAATATATAAAAACAACAAAGTTAAATAAAACAAAGTAATATAGATAGAACTTTAAGTTCAATAAAATAGCATTAAAGTTTGATAGTTACTAATAAATTGATATAAATATTTATATCTAATTTTATATGTATATATATAACCTAATAAATAAATAAAATTATATAATTTTAAAACATATAACGTAAGAAGTTCAAAAAATAAAATAGAAATATAACGTTCTGACTATTAACACTAAAATTGTAATATATAATTTTTTGATATTATACATCTATTTTTTTTAGTGTCTCGTGGTGACTGAGTAGTGGTACTTGAATTTTGGAAAGTACTTTTGTATTATCCTGAACTCACTTAAAAACTAAACCTCATTCGCATGTGCAATAACAGAAGTATTCACATAATTTATCCTAACTCCGAGACTAGCCAGATCTAATAGCCAGTGGACATGTTGAACCGGTTGGGAAAAAAAAAATCTAGCTAGTTTGGAGCTTGTGGTACTGGTGATACATTTCTGTTAAGCTGGAATACCACAATTAAAAAAAAAACATTACGATGATATATAAGTCGCCATGATTGTATGATTAGTTTCCGAAATCTATTACGTTTCATTAGACCACCATTATTGGGAGGTTTTTAAAAGTTTCTTAGCAATAAAAAAATGAAAAATATTAATAACTGAGTTTCTTAGATAACTAAACTCGCAAGTGGCATTTAGCCTAGTGGTATGTGGTAAGTCCACAAGAGGCATGCGCACTTGCACATCCTGGGATCGAGTCATGCCGCTTGCATTTGCAAAAACTTGGCTAATGGGCCGGCCATTTGTGCCTCAATGTTGACAAAAAAAAGAAAAAAAAGAAAAAGATAACTAAACTCAGTAGACAACCTTTTTAGTCAAGTGGTTAGTTTTTCACTCCATTCGTTAGAACCGTGTACTCTGACTACCTAGTGGACGATGCAATGACCTCAATAGACCTAGCCTTCTAACTAAATATGTTCTCTAGGTCCACCTAAGAACTTTGATACAAAAGTATGCATGTAATTTTATAATTCATAGTCACATAAGTAAAAACCTAGTTTCAACCTATTTTGCATGGCATGGCAAATCCTTTTAAAAGAATTTGAGAATATTATTTTTTCAACTTAATATTTTCATTGTAACAGAGAGTAGAAAACTACATGACGCAGAATCTACAAATGATAAATATCGGAAAAGCTCTCTAATACTATGATCACTAAGATACTAAAACTTAACCAAGCAATGAATGATAAAACAATGGCAACGAATTATTCCAAAAGTTCTTCCTAGGTAAAGCGTCACAAAAAGAATACCAAAATATAAAGCCTTCACTTTTTAATCTATTAATAAGATTTGCATCATGTATATATAATTTACAACCGCAAACAATACAAAAGCAAAGCCAAAGGACTTAAGCCTACCACTTAGACGCAAGCCCGGCCTTTAACAATGAAACATACAAGAGCTGGTTCCATGTATCCGGGACACCAGGCAAGCACCAATGGCTACAATCTTGGTGACTCACAGCCTCTCTTTTTTCTTTTTCCGTCTTGTACACCATTCTATATATCGATGGGTGACCATCTTTTCTGAAATCTGTTAGTCGACTTATGTTCATATATATCACTCGAGTTTTCATTGTATCTCGGAGAATGTACTCGAGAGCTTTCATCTTCGAAGGATACTTTGCCAAGTACTTAGTATTGAAGATTGGTTCAGTTTCATTGTGGCATTGTCCTCCTGAGTTCCATGGACCTCCTCTGTAAAACAACAGTTCTATACTGTTAAGAACAAGGCTCTGCACTCTGCAGTACATACATCATATTTTCTTTTCTCGATTAGGAATCACCTGAAATGAGTAACGGAGTAGCCTCTAAATACTACATGTGTTTGGCTCTGGTCAATGTTCCTATCCACCCATTTCGCCCAAGTTATGAGTGCTCGTTTATAAGCTTCGAGAACCTTGAGTCTCGGGTAGACAACATTACCTTCTTGGTAATAGTTTTCTCTGCCAAAGAAGAACATCGAAAACATTGTTAACTAAAACAGAACACAAGGTCTTCTCGTTCAGATTCTCTGTTTCAGACTCATACCCTAGCTTTGTTTTGTCATGAGTCCACCAATGACCACTGTTGAATATTAGTATATCAGCATCTTTATACATGGATGTCGTCTTGTCCATCAAATCTAACCTCAAAGTCTCCAATGTCGTCCCATTCACGCCTTTAAAACTTGATTCCCTAACAAAAAAAGGCGAGCCTACAAAATCAATCGTGCAATTATAGTCCTGCAAAAAGATAGAAGAAAAGACATAAATCAAGCATGCATTGTTACAGCTTTTGGAAGATTTGTACACATTCAATATCTAACCTCGAATCTGAAAGCGTAAAACCCTTTCTTCTTGAACTCTCTTCTCCCAGAAATCTCATACACTCGTTTCTTATCCTTGAGACTATGTCGAAGAATACAAACTAGAGATTCCCACATGTTCCGGTTTATTGAATCCCCCACAAAAACTAGCTTCTTCCCTCTCAGCTTCTCCAGAAAATCAGTTCCATTCAACCTGTTAAATTCAAACACAGAGATAACATTGTACCACTTAGTAAACAAAGACACTAACAAGCTATACTCAGTCCATTGAAACCCCAACCAAAAAAGTTCTGTTACCTACTCAAAAGCTACGAACTTTATGTGACTTTTACCTGGGAATGTCACATCCATTTGGCTGCCATCTCCATTTAACATAAGCATCATCAGGTCTTCCATTAGAATGACAATTGAAATCTCTATCTATATACGGACACGAACCAGGTGGATAATACGGCATTGTTTTATCACCAGCTCTTACCCAACTTCCATCATAGATATCACAATTCTCGTATGAACCTCTGCTTTGATCTTCAACCACAGAGCCATTCTCTTTACCTGAGTTTGCAGGCAGAAGCCTACTACCTTCCAAATCAGACACCAATCTCGAGCTATTTCTTACACTTTCTGTAACATTTGTTCCGAGGGTGTTTTGGTCATTTACAGAGCTTGAGTTCTTCACTGTTTCTCCAGATCTTTGTCCGGATTCAAAGCTCGAAACTTTACTTTCTTCAGATGAATTTGTGTTATTCAAACCAGCATCTCTTGTTTCTACAGATCTTTGTTTAGCATCAAGGCTTGAAACTTTGACACCTGGGATCTTGTCGGTGAGATTTAATACTTGGGGCTTCTCGTTCACTTGCTTGACAGAAGAAGAAGTGTTTAGATTGGAGCTTTTGAAACCTTGAAGCAGAGGAGAGACGAAGGGAACATTGAAGGAGGAACTAGTAAGGGAGAGAAGCGTAAGGAGAAGGAAAGAAACAGCGATTCCTAAACCGAATCTGGTTAAGATGTTTCTTTTGGAAGATAGAATCTGGTCTGGAAATAGATTTTTCTTCAACGAATCCATCTTCTTAGTTCAAAATACAATTAAAGTCTATAAACGAACATGGAGACTTGGAGAAGAAACTGAAGATTTAATAAAAATAGTAACTTCTGTTTCCGAGTATGAAGAAGTGACCCTTCTGTTTAACAGAAAGAAGAAAAGAGTCCATAGATTTTGATTTCAATGAGACTTGAGTTTGAGAGAGAAGCGCTCTCGAAGATAACGATTTCAGTTTTAAACCATCATTAATGTTCTAAAGTTAAAACACTTCTTAATGAATAATTTTTTTATAAACTATTACTATATGATCTACTCAATATGACTATATGATCTAAATTTAGTTAAATAGTTAATGTACACTTCTTATTATTTTTTTAATCCAAGTTTGAGTTCTAGTAATAACTTCATCTCAAATGATAAAATTAAAAAACTTGAGTTATAGTTCAAATTTTATGGATGCAACATAATAGTTGACTGATAAAAAAATCAACAATATTAGAGCTAAGTTAACAATAAAAGTTGCCATAAAAAAAACTGTTATCTTTTCAATCTAAATTTGATTAAAACCGTTTTTGATATTGTGAAAAAGGATGAAAAGTTTAGTTGTAAATCAAATTTTATCGATAAAAGGTAACATAACGAAATGACTTTTTTTTGTTATATATTTTTATAGTTTTACTCAATAGTTTTAATTTTAGGAAATTTAGAAAAAAATACCTAAAAAATACTTTTAGTTTTGTAATTTGTTGATTTAAAAATAATTTTAAATGATTGCAAATGACATCTAAGTTAATGGCAGAAAATAAGTTTATTTAATATAGCACATTTGCATAATCCAGAATTGAGTTTCCTGCCTATAAGAATTTGGCTATTAAACTGGACAGTTGTGGCCTAATATAATATACTGTTGAAAATAATATATAAAAAAAAATTAAATGATTAAGATAGAGTGTAAATGACATCTAGTCTAGTGACATGCGGTAAGTCCACTTAAGGTAGCACATTTGTATAATCCGGAATCAAGTCCCATGCTTATATATTGGCCGGCGGCCCGTTGTGGCTCAATATAATTTGGTGGTGAGAAAATAATAATTAAGATAGAGCCAATAATAGATCGTGGTAATTAAGGACCAAAAATTAAATCTGAGCCACGTGTCATAATACCGACTAACGAGACTTCGGACCGACATAATTCTCGTTAACTGCGAATGCTTATTACCGCGCGTGATCTAACGGTCTCATGTGTGGTCTAAAGCTGCGGGTGCACGTTTCTGTTATCACACTGGAATAATCTCCACGTTTACGATTCTACTTGGCTAAAATTTGTTGATGCAGTAGAGAAGTATAAATATGACAATTCTATGTTCGGTAGTCTTGTCGTGTTGCTTTCAAGTGTGTGAAGCAAAGTTCAAACTTTGGATTATGCTTTTATTACATTGTCAACAAAAGCAATAAAGGAAGGTTATGCGTTGATCGGATCAAATTCGACTTGCTTGGACCAGGTCCCGTTTAGGCTGAAAGGTTTTGTTTGGAATCTTTCATTTTACCATCATCGGAACGGCCTAAATCCGTTTAACGCTATACCAATCTTTTGAACATTGGTTAGGATATGTGTAGATTGCATACCGAGTTTTTCTCAGCCTCGTAATTAAATAATCTAGTTAATGGTTCATGTATCATTCGTGATTTGAATATACATTAGTTTTTGTCGATCTAATTATTTAGAAAATTTGATTCATAGTTTGAATTCTACACCACTACTTTAAAGCTTGGATTCATATCTCAAATTTGACTATAGAAAAAAATATTACTACTTGAAATCAAATTAGATATTTAAACAACTGCCTTACTTCAAAACTATCCTGGCTAATCAACATTTACTTTTGCATTTAATAATTTTTTACATAGAAGTTACACTCAACTCCACATCTATATAAACATCATAAAATGTAAAAAAGAAAAAAAAAAACCAACCAAAGAGAAGAAAGATGAAACAAACAAAAAAAAGTGAACCATAAAGATTCATCATCATCGAGGACCCGAGAGTTCAATGGCTTCGACGACCAGAGACGACTCCTGGATATAATCTGAGTAATACCTCACTCGTGGCGACGAACTCACCATTCCTGGCGGCAATGGAGGCGGCTGCGACGCTGCATTACTGTTCTGTGACGCTTCCCATCTCTCAGCCAAGCCATCACCTTCAAGCATCTTCATAACTTCTGACATTTTTGGTCGATGAGATGGATTGAATTGAGTGCATAGAAGTGCAACTTGAACGATTTCTTCAAGCTCCACTCTATCGAACTTGTCGTTTAGATCTTTGTCTATTAATTGCTTTAATTTCCCTTCTTGATGCAGCTTCTTCACCTGCCATTACAATCTCATTTCTTAGACCATTGAACATAAGCAACTCGAACCAAACCAGAACTGCGACTAATGCCTCTTTCTAAGATTCTAAAAAGAGAAGCAAGACTTACCCAATCAAGCATTACGCCTTTCTGGTGTGAGGATCGGCCAAAGTCTAGAGCTTTTTGACCCGTGATGAGCTCAAGGAGAAGTATACCAAAGCCAAAGACATCAGTTTTTTCTGAGGACTGACCAGTGGATAAGTACTCAGGCGCAATGTGACCTACGGTTCCACGAACTGCAGTTGTGACATGTGAGTCTCTATGGTCTAGAAGCTTAGCTAGTCCGAAATCACCAACAACTGCCTCAAAGTCTTCATCCAATAGAATGTTTGCTGCTTTCACATCTCGGTGTATGATCTTTGGATCACATTGCTCATGTAAGTACACTAATCCTCTAGCTGTCCCAACAGCTATCTTCTTCCTTCTGGACCAGTCTAATGCTGGCTCTCCCCGGATGTTATCTAAACAAAAAATTGCAGCGAGATTGAACTAAGAAACACTTGAGAAAGAACGCAAAGATCTAATAAGACCTTTGGTCTTGGAAACTACATTACCTTTTAAGCGTGATGCGACACTCCCATTTGGCATGTAAGGATAGACTAAGATTCTCTCGTTGTTGTTAGTACAGAAACCGCGGAGCCTGAGGAGATTGCGATGAAGAGCCAAACTTATAGTCTCTACTTCTGTCTGAAACTGGACTTCACCGCCCGCAATGTTACAGTCTTTGAGACGTTTGACAGCCACCAAAGATCCATCAGTTAAGTGTCCTTTGTACACAATACCGTATCCACCTCTTCCGAGAATGTTCTTTGCGTTAAAATGATTTGTAGCAGATCTAAGCTCTTTGAATGTGTACCTCTTCAAGTGTCCTAAATTCACCTCTGGATCATATTGATCTGCTAGATGTTCATCATCAAAATGAATGGAATGGTTAGTAATTCCAGAGCACAAGATGATCCCAAGCCAAGAGGTTTATAAGATTCTCACCATTAACATCAAAAAATATCTGTTTGTTACGTCGATATCTCCACCAAAGAAACATTCCGCTTGTAAAGATAACAAAAAAAGCGGCACTGAAGCTTGCGGCAAATGCAAGAGCTACGTGGTGGCCATTAGTATGAGTTCCTGACTCATCTAAAACATAGAAAGAAGTAAGCAAAAAAGGTCCATTGATGCAGAACAAGAATAGCAACTCAAGAGAAGCAGACAACTAATACCTGGTGGATCATCTTGTGGAAGCGTGAGAGGCTCGGGAAAGACAGCAGAACAGTTTGAAATAGCTTTTTGACCACAGATCAACGCATTTCCAATTACCCTTCGGTCCAAGAAACAAAAAAAATAAGATGGTGAATCTAAGTTTCACTTCAATGGAAAGATAAGTTGCCAAATACGTCTTGTAAAGCTTACTTGAAAGTTCTGGCAGACACTTTTGGCAGCGAACCGCTAAGATTGTTGTACGAAATGTCACTGCACATTAAGATAAAATCTCAAGTGAGTTAGTAAATCTCCTCCAGATGTATTTCTTTGATACATTAGAGAGGATGGTTTAGAGAAATACACTAGTGTGAGTCCCTCGATCTTGGATAGAGACTGAGGGCAAGTTCCTATAAGGCTGTTATTGTTTAACCGCCTGACAACCCAAAAGCACAAGAAGGGAACAAACAGAACACTGAGACTTGAGTTGGAGTTTTATTAAGTATGGCAACCAAAAATCAATGTGATATCGCAGAGGAGAACTCACAGGTAATTCAAGCTCTTGAGTTCTCCAAGTGAGGCCGGTATCTCTCCAGTGAATGAATTATTCGAAAGGTCGAGTGTCTGAAGTTTGTCTAACCTCCCAATCGTGTCAGGAATTGGACCAGATATGGCATTGTTTTGCAACAACCTAAACCACAGACTTTAAGCTCAACAAGAAGCAAAACTAAAGAACAAGAAACAAACATAGCGAAGACTGTAACAACTTACACATATTGTAGATTTGTGAGGTTTCCGATTCTAGGAGACAATGTACCAGACAAGCTCTGACTAGGAAGCCCCCTGTTTCATTATGAAAACAAGAAAAGTTTCAGAGATCTATCAGGTTTTTGGTCTTGTAAAATACAAGAGAGTAGCGAAGACTCACAGTCCAGAGACAGAGCCATCAGTACAAGTAACCATTCTCCAGCTACAAGGATCAACTGAATTCACATCCCAATTGTCAAGAACATTGTACGGATCATTCAATTCATTCTTTATAGCCACCAAAGCCGTCACTGCTTATTTCACACAAACAAAAGGAAACAAATTCAGATTGGTAGAAGAAATCTAGCTTCAAACTCCAATGAATCCCCTTATTACTAAAGCTGCATTTTTGGGAAATTGAAAAAGGAAAAAAACCCAGAAATCTTTCATCCAAGGAAAATGCAGTAATCATTTTTTTTAGCAGGAGTTATCTTAAATGCAGTCTGCAGGATTGCTCCACAGAGGAAGGAGTAAGACTTGAGCTGGTATTGGTTAAATTGTAAACTGAGTCTGGCGAGCATTGAAAGCTGCTGATAGTTATTATGCCATTTATTATCCTATAGAGATACGAAAAGAACACAATCCACACACACACTTAACCCCACCAACATTTAAACCAGAATTTTCGGAATAACAAAGAACCAAAACAAAGATGATAATGCACAAAGGAATTCCAATCTGGAAACATGTGTTTGGGCAAAGTAAAGGAAATATATTTTACTTGCAGAAATTGAATTGGCTCAAAGTAGATGATCAACTAACCTTCATAGTTTACACCAGTAGGAGAAAGTGTAGCAGTTGAGTCATCAAGGAACCATACCAAAACCAGAAACCCAAACCTCCAAATCATCGATCTCACACCTTCCATGGCTATATTCCTTGTTAAAGCAATCAACTTTTGGTCTTAAAAAAGAAAAGCTTTTCAAAAAACCCACCAACTCATTTTTCTCTCTCCCATATCTGAAAAAGCCTTAGCTTTTAGTTTCTCCCCTTTCTATTTTCAGACACAGTTCAGCAATGGAACCTCTCTTTCTCTCTGATTTCAATACAAATGAAGTAAAAGGAGAAAACCCAAATTGAAAAATGACGACTTGCAAAATACCCACAGTTTAAGAAAGAGAAATTTTGAATGAAGCAATAAGAGAATAAGTGCTAAACGAGCAGTGACAAGAAGAGAAGAGAGAGAGAAAACTATAAAGTATGAAGAGAATTTTCCCGAGAAACCAAGCAGAGAATTTTCCCGAGAAACCAAGCAAACAAAACCACCAAAATGCTCTGAAAGTCTGATAGTTTTTTCCTAGAGATCTGAGAACAAAAGAATGGCACAAAAGCTATTGAGTGATACTACTGCCTCTTGGTTTTATTTTAATCATTACTTTTTGTTACTTGAGGTAATAATTGAGTAACTAATCTCTAAAACATTCTAATTTTTTTCAAATACTTTGGCTTCAAATTCCACACCACTATTACCAAATCATAATCTCATCTGCTTCTAAATGAAGAATACAATAATAATAATAAAAAGGACCAAACCAACAAAATCCAAAATAAAAATGCCAAAAATCCACAAACCCACACAGAAAGATACTGACAGAATAACAAAAAAAGAAGAGACACTCTGTTTTTCTCCTCTTTTTAAGCTATTATTTATGATTATTTTGTGAAAAAAAATATAACGGTGAGAGGAAAAAAATAGTGAAATTTATGTTTCATGATATCTGTTTTGAATTATTTTCTAGTTTGCTTTCGGACAGATTTAATATACAAAAATATGATTGGATTGAAGAGATGGGTGAGAGAAAAAGAAAGAAAAAAAACATAAGAACAAAGACCAATCTCTTTTAATTGATTTTTATTTTTTGCTTTTTTGAAAAGTAGCAAACAAGAAGTCCTTTTTGTTGGGCAGATCACGTTCATGGCTTGTCTCCTATCTTGTTGGCTTTTTCGGGTTTCAATTATTTTATCTTTTTGAGATTTCATTACAAACAAATATTTAACTTTATTTTTGTTTTACTATTTTATATCACAAATGGGTTACAATGCTTTACATAAAGAAAAAAAATTGCAAGAGACATGTTTCAAATTGAACCATACGTATTATGAATGATTTCAAATTATTTGGATTTTGATAAATTTTCGGATGATTTTAGATTTATTTTTTGTCAACTTTGTGCCACAAATGGCCAGCCCATTAGCCAAGTTCTTGCAAATGCAAGCGGAGAGACTCGATCTCAGGATTTGCAAGTGCGCATGCCTTTTGTGGACTTACCACCTGCCAGTAAGCTAAATGCCACTTGCGGATGGTTTTAGATTAATTTAGAAAAGTTTTTATGTTTTGTGATAATACTCCGAAATTGATTTTAAAATAATAAATTTTGGATTTTTATACTTTTAACTAAAAAACTCATGGCCAAAAAACACATGATTTAGTGGTGTAGTCATTTTACAAATATTCAAGGCACCAATGATTTGAACTCTCTACATGTAGTAGTAGGATTGAGATTTAAAAGTCAGTAGATTAGTTGACAAAAAAAAACAAAAAAAAATCGTGTAAAATACTTTTTATTTTTCAAAATCAACTAAATTTGATTGTATTTTGAAAATTACTAGTTCATTACACTATAATTTTATGTTTGATATAATTTACTATTTTAATTTAAATTACTTAAAATTCATGTTTTAGTACACTTCTCAATTTATAACTACATAAAATTTTAAGTCTTAGTGAAGGAGATTGATTAAAATTTTAAAAGTACTTGCAATTCGTTCTCCCCATAAAGAACACAAAGTGATCTATAAGAGAAACTTGAGAACTATCCATTTTTGAGATCGATGTTCTTCTTAAGAACGTGATATGGATGAGAACATTTTGGATAACGAAGAAGCCGGTTTTGATGGGATCATAGTCATATTCTTATTGTTACATAGATTAATTGTCACATAAAAAGTCCAAAACACTATTTAAAAGTAAATGCCAAGTCTTTTCTTTTCTATTTTAGATTGGCTAAGAAGCAAAAAAGAAAGAATTTGGGTTATAAATGAAAAGAATTTAGACCGTAAATCTTAATAAAAAATTTTGAAATTTGTTTTAGCCCTAAATTTTTGTCTAGGTGACCTATGCTCTGGGTAGACTCTGGCAAAACTATAAAATTCTTTGAAATCGAATTCCGGTAAAAAATACTGCAAAAATAATATTTAACCGAAAAGTATACATTCATCTAGCATTTCTAATGATTTGTGTCAAATTGACAACTTTTATGTTATTTAACCATGCATGCAAAGAAATCATATATAATTTTGTTGGTAATAAGACTTGTAAGTTTAGGAAACCAAAATCTTCAAAATCTTAGTTAAGTGACAAAATGGTCTTCAATTGGAAAACAAAATCAAAATATAAAATTGTTGAATTTCCTACCATATAAGACTAAGAATGTTCATCTTCTTCTCTTTATATATATATATATATATATATATATATATATATATAAATAGTTTCTTAACCCAGAAAACAAAACATTAAATATAAAAATATACTATCATTTAAATAATATGGCTTTGCAAAAGTTTCAGCTCACAGCCTTACTCATCGCATGTTCTCTCATATTCATTTCCCAATCGAAGAATAAATATTTGTTCTCTCTTTCTTTCTTTAGTAGTTGTTTATAAATCTCATATTCTTCACTTGAAAGCTCTTTTTTGTCAAGTATCTAATAAACATATGATTAATTTTGATTTTGATAGTGTTGAAGGCAGATAGTATAAGTCCAGGAGTATGTAATTTTAGAGGTGCCTGCAAAGTTAACATGGACTGTATTATCAGCAACCATTTTTTATTAACAATTAGACCGACTATTTAAAAAAAAATGGATAAACAAAACTTAATCTATTGTCCAAAGTCCATTTCAAGATATTCAGTTACATGTGATGGAGAGATATCAAACCCTTATATCAGAATCATTAGCTACGTTATTTTAGACCACGAAACGATCTTATGAAAAACAATATAACTTGCCTATTTACACAACATACCGATCTCCAACTAACGATTTTCAAGTTCATCAACTTATTACAATCAACAATTTTAACTTAAATGGAAAATTCTTGTAATCCATGGAGTTGGGTTGGGGTTTGGAGGAAATTTTTTTTTGGGATATAAAGCCATTTGTCAAATGAAAAAAAATCATATTACAAATTAGCCTAGGTTTATTAAGCTCCACTTAGTGGCACTATATAGTAATGCTCAGGTACATAACTCAATAACAAGAGAGATTTCTTTGCTAATCTTATCTGCCACCACCACAAACTTGTCAAGACAACTGGTTATAGATTAAAAGGGCATGTAATGAGCATAGTGAACCTGAGTTCTGCTTTAATTATGATTTGTCACTCTTTCTAAATTTTCAGTCACACCCAAACAAAAAAGAACGTTTAGCTTTAATCTCAAAGTCAAGAAGATTAGAAAATACTAAGAAGATGATTGTTTATTTTTATGAATAGTAAGAAACATAAGAGGTGAAACATAAATCCAACCATAAGTCTCAAACTCAAGAAACGCTAAGAGTATATCAAAGTAACTAATAAGAGACAAGAGTAAAGGCTTATGCAGCTGCAGTAATGTACTGGATTGCCTCCTTACAGATACCTGTCATTGTTGCCTCAGGACCATACACCTTGAAATCAGAATAGGCAGGTTATTATAGTTAGAAACGGCTTGTCAGGAATGTACTAAAAGTTGATTATTTGTGTTGTATATATATACCTCGATGGGGATACCGATTTCATCTCCAAGTGATCTCATTTTCGCAAGTCCTTTTTGGTAGTTTGGTCCTCCTCTCCTCACAAATATATGCATCCTTGCTGCTTTCAGCTTTGCTTCCTGTAAAAGTTTGAATAAAAGTTCATTCATACTTATAGTCAAGGGCAAAAATGGGCTCGTGTATGGTTTCTACTCTTTTCTTGCTTACCTTTTCCTTTAGAGCTCGGATTATGCCATTGAAGGTAGCAGCAACATCGGTGAAGTTAGCAATTCCACCTCCGATTACCAGAGCTCTGGTTTTTCCATCCGGATTCGCTGTAGCACACTGCAGATTGGGAATATTTGCAGTATTTTAACATACATCACCAGGACGAAGTCAGAAGAGTGACTATTTTTTGGTTTGAGATGATATTTTTGCAAGGAGAAAAGCAGCATCTTACATCAATGACTACTCTCGCATACTGCAAAACCTCGTCTTCTTTGGGTGCTCCACTGTATTCAGCATAATTTCCAAGCTCAGCTGCATACCCGAGATCTCCAACCTGGATAACAATTTCATAGACGATTTAGAGGCTAAGGCTTGTACGGAGAATTAATGCACAGGATTCTCAGTGTTAAATAATGAGGTATGTTTTATTTATATAAAAACTTACGGTATCAGCATAGATGACACTTGCACCTCCTCCAGCTACCATAGTCCAAATCCTTCCTTTTGGATTCAGAACGGTGAACTTCAAAGATGCACTTGTCTGCATAAACAACAGGGTCATAAGTCATAGATAAACTCCTTTTTCAGAATGCGCCAACTTCTACACAGATTGGTAAAGATACCTTCTCATCTAGACCATGGATGAAGCTCTCTGTTGGACTCATTACTCTTCCAAATGGCATGGGGAATTCAATGTCACCCCACCTTAAAAATGTAAAACATTAAGCATACCGCCTGAATACAGCAGCAAGAAGGCATATTAAGCCTTCTTAAAGCTCTTGTCTTCCAACAGTTGAACAAAATCAAAGAGTCAAACTTACTTCTTAAAGTTTTTGAAAGCAGCGGTGTCATCAAGCTCACCCCTCATATCCAGAGGATAAGGCTTTCCATCAACCAATGTGAAAGGATTCATCTCCAAAAAAGTGAAATCAAGATCTAGTGTCCAAGAAAAAAAAAGAGAATAAAAAAGCATTAGGTTTACGTTCAGATTTCGTCACTGTCTATCTGCTTTGAATAATGTGTAGAATCATTGACATTTGGTATACCTTCGAATAGGGTAAAAATAACTTGAATAAAATCTTCAAGTTCTCCTTTGATCTGTACGTTGAAAATTTATAAGTCAACATTGTAAGTCCAAATATGATTGCGTGTTCAACTAAAACTTCAGATTTCATTGACGTTCAGCTTCAATATACCTCTAGAGGAAGGGTTGCAACAAGAGGTGCACATATCTCAGATGTCAAGGAGGATCCTGTTGGTATAGTTATGGTCTTGACCTATATAGAGTGGAATTTTGACTCATTTATTCGCTTTACGTAAAGAGATAATGAAACTGTCACTGGAAAATAAATCCATCCAAAATACCTTGTCCCAGTTCTCCTCGATGTCAATTCCTCCACACTCTGAAAAGCTTATGCTGCAGCCCAGTCTATCAGAGACAATATTAAGATAGAACTCCTCATTGTGTGGAATGAATGGTTCAACAATGAATGTTGTTATGGGTCCTTTGCATCCACTCATCTCCACCTGTAAATGATAGGTAGACAAAAGCTAAAGTGTAAGTACAGGGAAGGAAACAACAAGCAAGCTCAGGAAAGATGGTCTTAGTTTAGCAAAAGTTACCTCTTTGCCCAGACGTTCTTTCACGAAAGTGGCAACTTCAGCGAAATCTAATTTTAAGGCAACCAAACCACTTTTGCCACGCTTTCCAAACAACATATCCGGTTTCACCACAAGCTTCTCGGACGAGAGCCAAGGTTCCCTCTCGACTAGCTCATTCAGATCTGTCTCTTGGTTAATCTAAAAACATACAGATGAGTCAATTGTTAACACCCTATAACAGGTAAAATTACTATTCAATGTCAGAACAACACAGAACAGCAGTCAAATTATGTAGCTGGAAAGAGGCATGGCCAATGTGCTTATGCAGTTATTATAGACGACGATTTAGCGATAATAAATCTATATATAGATACTAGATTAACCAAGAAAATATCTTTTGAGGTTTTTGAAGCAGAAAAAATAAAAATAAACTAATTCATTTCGGAGAAACCAAGGCATAAAAACAAAAACTTTTTTCATGGGCAATCGATCTAACCTGAACGGATCTGATGGGCAATTCTCTGCCAGCAAGTCTTTTGAAATGCTCCTTCACCAGTCTCTTGGAGTCGTACTCTCTGATCTTCTTGCGAGCCATTTTCACAATGAAACTAGACAAAACACAGATAAATCATTCGATAAATCTCACAAATCCAGTTCACTAAATACACACTAAATCAAACATAGAATTGCAATCAGATCGCCAACTATTCAACTTCGGATCCAGCAATCAAACAGCGAAATCTTTCAAATCGAGTCTAATGTCCATTCTAAACACTCACGAATTCGATCAGATCGAAAAAAATAAACTTCAGGGTAACAATGAACATTATATCGACCACAATGCCACACAAGTAGCGATCAGAGAGAGGGAGTTTAACGAATTTACTCTACAAACTATAATACGACATAAACAGACCTCTGGATTCACAAAACGGATACGGATCAGAGTAGTATAAAGAAGAAGAAATCGATGAAAATGGCGGATCTTACCGTTGAGAGTGAAAGGAGAGACTATGAAGGAGGTAGCTACAGCTTCGGTAGTTAGTGAACGAAATCGATGCCTCTTTTCTTCTTATATCTTAAGGACCGTATTTATATAGGAATGATTTTTTTCCTCTATTTTTTTATAATTTTAAAACAATTTTAATTAAAGATTTTTTTCCGATTATAACAGAAAATATGTCCTAAATTTTTTTAAGTTTCGACAAAAAGCCCATTTTATAAGTAAGTTGCATTTATAAAGGACTCTTACCTTAGTGCTCGGCGGTAAGTCTGCATAAGACGATTTATTTGTATAATTAGAAATCGAGTTCCTCCGTCTATATTACGTAAGAATTTGACTATTGGACCGATCAGTTGTAGGTCAATATAATTTGTCGTTGACAAAAAAATGTTAAATTGTATTTAGTTATTTATACCATGTATGTAATTTTCGATCTTAGATATTTTTAGGTTAAAGTATTGTTTAATTTTGATTAGGAAGTTTTCATGAACAAATTAATGAACAAATTAATAAGGTTTTAAATTAGAGATAGCAAGAATATAATTTATTTTTCAGAAAGTAATTGTTGAAGTCTCATACAATGGTTCATGTTAAATATTTTCGACTTTATGTGCTGCATTCTCCATTTTTAATCATAATGACAAATTGTTTATTATGTAACAAATAAAAATTATATATAAATAGTTTAAAACCTTTGGAGATACTCTTTCATTGTAAAGTTGGTTGATCGTTGGACCATAAAAAAAAACTACCTAACTTGTACAACAACATTTTAACTCTCAAACAATTTTTAAAAGAGCAATATCAAAAAGTTTTTTTTAGTTTAGAAGTTTCTAAACTTTATCGAAATTAAATGGCTCTTAGCCTAGTGGCAGGTGGTAAGTCTACATAAAACAGCTCATTTGCACAACCAGGGATCGAGTCCCCCCGCTTACATTATGTAAGAATTTGGCTATCGGACCGGCTAGTTATGGTCCAATATAATTTGCCGTTGACAAAAAAAAAAAAAACTTTATCGAAAAGATCTAAATTATATTTTTAAAAGAGATATACCTTTCTTTTAAATATTTAAATAGACAGTAAGCATATATCTATATTCGTGTAGAGAATGTTCGAAACAATTATGAAATAGTTTCTTAACGTTAGGGGAATTGAACCCGTAAATGCATGCATTCAGGATCAATCTTTTACCACTAGACCACACTCACTCGAACAATTTCAAAAAGTTATAATGGCAAAACGAATCGTTTTTTTTATTGAATTCAGAAGAATCTTCATACACAATACCGAGATTGTTCTAAATCATTTTATTTTTGTTATGAAAATATATAAATTTTGTAAAATATGGTTTTACCATTTGTAATTTCCAAAACATGTCAATGATGGATGAGTTGATGTTAACATAAAATTGTTATTTAATATTTCTTTCTCAATCTTTGTGTAGTTTATATCAAAGAAATTTTGATTGATTAATCACAATCTCTTTATTTATTTTTGGGTTTCTTTTCATAATCCTTTTTTCTCACAAGTTTCGTTGACCACCGAAAATCATCATATACAAAAAAAAAAAAAAAAAAAATTAAAGTACAGCTCAAGATGAGAATATGGAAGAAACACTGAAACACAATATGCTCATAAACAAAAAAAGATTTACGAAAAGACACATAACATGGATAATCTCCATCACCAGCAACTAAGTTCAATGGCTTTTTCGAACCTCTTGTCATACGTAGCAGGGTCACCAAATAGCCAAAGACTAAACTTGGCTCGACTCAGACGAGTTTCTTGTCGGAATGTGACATCTAACTATTGGTTGTGCTGGTTTCTGTTGTGGCTCAAGAGTGTTGTTTATTGTTATCTGCTGACTTATAGATAGGAGAGCATGAACAACATCCGAACAGATGATGGCATTGATAGATCTAAGTTCAAAGAAATTATGAAGTTTTGTAATGCAAAATAAAGAGGAATTTGAGAGCAGATTAGAGAGGTATGTATTTACATGAGAGGAGAGGATAAAAAAAGAAGAGAATAGTCTTTGGTCTTTTGTTTTTTATCAAAGAAAGAAAGAATGGTGTTTGGTCTTTTGTGTTTTATCATAAGAATGATCTTTGGTCATTGTCAATCTAAATTCTAGTTAATGACCAAAATAGTACCCTAACCCCAGGGAAAGTCGAATCCCCGCTGCCTCCTTAAAAGAGATATCCTAAACCACTAGACAATGGGGGCATATTTGCTCAACCGCCATCATACTATGATCATAGTAGTCGGTGGACTACAAGTATTACTTTTTATTGTTTTTTATGTATTCACATGGATAAATGTAGACAAACTCGACAAATCTCACGGATATAAAAGATTTCGAGTATTAACAAATTATGTTACATGTCTAGATTTGGATTAATCTAGTTTAAAGCTGGCTAATCCAGAAACAATGATCTCAATTCTAAATGAGAATTAAACATGAACTTATGCGAGTTGGTTCTACATTGTCATCTATCTATCCGATTATCACCGATAGACTAATATTAATTAAGTCTAGAGCTAACGTAAAAGCATTGATCTAAGTTTCGAACAAGCATCAAAATTGAACCTAGGATTTATATTTCCGAGAGGATTTAAATCTAGGACTTCCCAAAATACTTAGCACAAAGATGTTACTAGACCACGAACCTCTCTTCTACTTTTTGTTGTTACAACTATTTGATTCTGATTATTATCCTCGATTTTTTCTTGATAGATAGAAGATCAAGACTTTGCAGCCATCAAGCTTTAGATGAATGGTTACAAAGCCAAATCATTTTTATTAGAACAAGTATACATGGACAAAAGGAGAGCAAGATTTATTCAACCGTTTACATATCTTAATCTAACGTGTGTTTTAGACTACGAATACAATGATGTATCATTGCCCTAAAGGCCTGAACTCTTCTAACCAGCCATTTTACAATGTTCAAGCAAACCAGTGCCCTTAAATTTCTTTTGCATCAAGCCATCGATTCGAGAAGCCATCTCTGGAGTTAGATAGTTATGCCAATCTCCAACCTTACCCTTCCTGAAATAAGCACTGTTTGGATAATAAACCCAAGGAATGTCCTCTCTTGTTTTCTCACCTTCGTTGACTTCAAGGTTCTTCAACGTCTCAAAACTACAAAGATCCACAACTTTCTCAACAACTTTTTTCTTCTCTTCTTCTACAGTGAATCCACAACCCATAAACTCGGCTAATCTCTTCACATACGGTAAAGGATCAGCTTTCATTGTCTCGTACTTAAGGAACAATATCTTATCTGGATTCTTTTGGTAAGCTTTCCAATACCCTAACACATGATCTAGATAAGGACCGTTACCTGAAAAACCTCGACAAAACATATCAAAAGACTCTTCAAGACTATTGACAGGGCCAAAATCTGTCTTTTGCTTTTGGAAAAATGTCCACATGGAGATGAAAGTATCCTTTGGATCTCTCCATATGTAAACCATCTTACAACCTGATTGGATAATCGATTCAGGCAATAATCCGTAGGGCATATGACTCGAGAACAAAGTGTTTCCTTTGTCTTTGAGAGCATCAACTTGAGGGAAGTAAGCGAATTCGACTTCAATGAAAGGAACAAGCTGATGAGGGTTGCATGTTAAGAGAGGATTATTCGAGGAATCATTGGAGAGAGATCGATTGGAGATGGCGAAAGTTAGAGCTTTGAGCCAAGTGGAGCCTGTCTTTGGGTAGCTACAAACAAAGAAGTCAAAGGGTCGTGCTTGAAAGAACTGTTGTGCGTGAAGACTACCTTCTAGGAGAGGCTGAACGAACCAGTGACCACCATATTCGATCAGTGGAGCTTTTGGTCTCCAGCCTTTGGCGTGAGGAAAGGTGGAGATTAGGTCTTGGTACCGTTTCTGATTCTTCTCGAACTCTGTTGATTGCTTCTCGGTTTCGTCATGGTGGCTCGCTAGGTTCCTTTGTGATTGCATTGTAGATAGAGAACAAGGATTTCAGGAACTCGTAATGTGTTTTGGATCAGTTTGGTTTTAAGTAGCCATGAAACTGTTTGAACCCACGTGTTAATATGTCGTAACTAAACGTTCCTCAAATGCCACCTATCTTTATAACTGTCAAACTATTAGCCATTAGATCTTAAGGAATCTTCAATCCCAAGACATCAATACATTCTTATCCTCAGATATGGGTACTAACACATTTATATAATACTAAATAGTCTAAAATTATATAAAAACATAAAATGTAGGAGTAATCATAACGACTGCAACAACCAATTTAAAAGATTTTCTCAATTATGGAATTTGTGAATCTCGATCTTGATAATTTGCTTTTTTTTTGTCTCGGCTTGAATATGAGTGCCTAGAGTCCAATACACCAGCTGTGGAACACATTTGTTTTAAATTTTGTAGAAATCTAGAAATTCTTATATTTTATTCTTCTTCAAATTCTGAACTCCCTCTTTTTATCCTTTTGATGATGCTATTATGGGTATTTATCAATATTAATAAAAAGAGAATGAAAACAAAAATTGTATTGACTAAATTTGCGATTGTTATTATCAAGGCAAGATCACAATTTACACACTTTTTTGGTTGAATCTTATTCTGTCACCCAAAACGACCACTATTTCTATCGGAAAAAGGACTTACTCTATATTGAAATCGAAACGAATGGAACGCAACAAAGCACTTTCTATCATCATGTAGTACTCGCCATTCAGAACTATGATATTGACTATCAACAAATCTAAAACCATTTACAATAGAAGTCTTTCACAAGAATTTCTCATCAAAAAAAGTAATAGTAAAATATTAAATAAAAATATTTTAGTAGGAGTCTCAAAAATCATAAAAGAGTCTATCATTTAAGATAGTATGAATGGGAATTCTTAAAATTTAGAGAGACTCTTACAATTAAAAATATTATTTATTATTTTATTTTTATTTTTTGTTTGAGAAACTTTTACGAAAACCTCCTATTGTAAAAGTTTGTTGGACAATTTATATATCAACTGAGAAATAAAAAACAAATAATCATTCCCTAAAAAACATGAGCTTTGAAAACAAATCTTTACGTAGAAGGAGAAGCGTTAAAACAACTAGTCAAAATGTTGCAGGAGTCCTTTCATGGTAGAAATAATATTAAAACTCTTGCTCTCATTTAATAAGTCTGCTAGATCCGTGTATAGCAAATTTGAGCCACAAGGAGATATAAAATCATAATTTAATTGAGATGTAATATTTTGTTACGAAAACCACATAGTTGCAAGTGGTATTTAGCCTAGTGACAGGTGGTAAATCCACAAGAGACATGCGTAGTTACACATCTTGGGATCAAGTCCATCACTTGCATTTGTAAAAACTAGATTAATGGGCTAGCAATCTGTGTTCCAATGTTGACAAAAAAAAACCACATAGTTTTTCATTAAATAAATATTGATAAAGATTCATTTTTTCCTAAATTGTTGGAAGAATCGATAATTTTCTAACCAATTAGCTATTTATAATATTTTTATTATAGAAGTAAAAACTTAATATCATAAAATAAATTTAATACTTCATAATTAAACTAAAGGAACCAACATAGAATAAAAATGTTATTGAGTACAAATAAAATCCAAAATATCATGATTGAAAACAAATAAAAACCTACTCAATAGTATTAGCAAATAATCATGAGTGTAAGCAAAAAACTTCAAATACTTTTTTCTTTTTTTCAACATTGAACACAAATGGCTGATCCATTAGCCAAATTCTTGCAAGTGTAAGTGGAGGGACTCGATCCCAAAATATACAAGTGCGCATGCCTCTTGTGGACTTACCACCTGCCACTAGGCTAAATGCCATTTGCCAACTACTTTAAGATTGTTACATTACCTTTTTAGTTACATTTTTATTGATTTAATAAATTTAGTTATGCGACAACTCAACACTGTTACAAAGTTGAACCCTTATTTCGGTTATTGAGCAAACAAATACCAGTTAAGATACCGAATTAGACCGAACACAGCAGTCTGATTTGGTTCACCTAGGAATTTTGTTTCGGCTGTTACGAATCAAAGTGATCGAAATCCAAATTGAAACACATCTATAAAATTTAAATGTAAATGTTGTTTTGTATTAATAATAACGAGAAATTTTCTGATAAACGACTCAAAATTGAACTAAACCGGAACCATGCATCTGTTTCAGGACAGGTCACTGATTACAGCTTCACATTTAGCTTCCATTACTTTCACAGCTTCAGTAAAGAGAACTTCCGGAGGCAGTGATCCGGTGGACTCTATGTTAACTGAGAAAGAGACAATAACAATAACTCATTTACGTTTTCTTTTAGATCAAAATATATGGTATTTGGTTTCTCTTCTTACATATAAAATGGTCCTTGATGCTGCCAAGATTCACTTGTTCTACAAAATCATCGTCTCTTACGCATTCCTTACATAACGTGCACTGACGAGGCTGCGCTACCGTTGCCCTTTTCCTACCTGTTTTCCACAAATCAGTATGAAATCAAATCTGAAATTTCCAAATTCTAGTGCTTCATCAGATTTTGGTGCTAACAAGTGAGAAGATTTGAAGGGAACTTGGGAAGGTTGTTTATACTTCACCTTTGCCCATGTCTTCAATGTCAAAAACATTCTGTGGGCAGATTTTCACTAGTCGTTCAGCAAGCTCATCCTCAACTTCCCCTCGTAGAACCACCTATGATAGTATAAACAAAAGCATTACGAAAAGGATTAGGACGAGGCAAGAAAAAAAAAAAGCAAAGAGCTGTTTCCCACAAAGTATGAGAAATTGGTTATAAACTTCTTACCTTAGGATGCATTCGATACCAAGCCGTTGCTACGGGTGACCACTTTGCATGAGTTTTACCCATTCCCTTAATTGCATGAGCTTCGAGCTCAATTTCCTGCAAAGAACAGACATATGCAAGCGTTTCATCCCACTTTCAAGTATAATCCACTTAGGTGTCACAGTTAAGATAGAGAATATATGAAATAGTACCTGACCAGGAGCGAGTTTTGCTATCAAGATATCAAGGTAGCTCGGAGTGATTGGATTATTAGCAAACTCGGGGAAGGATTCTTGGCTGCAACTGAATGAAGTGTATGTTTTTGGCTTTGAGGTTGAACCTCCCAATTCTTTGAGAAACTCACTTCCATTTGGTAACCATTTTAAATCTGTTGTTAAAACTACAAGAAAAGTAAACGACATGTCTCATGAGAGATCTAGCTGGTTATAATACAAGGAATCTTCTGGTGTTTATTGCTAACTATATAACAGATATTACCTGCATGACGTGGTCTCTCTCTCGGACATTTCACATGGAGTTTGAAAACAATGGTGTTCTTTTCATTCGGCTGATCATTTTCTATGACACGGAGATAAAGAATTAAGCAAACACAAGAGATATAACTGCTTATGGAGATGAATCACATAACACTGAATATTTTCTTACCGGATAAATATTCAAAGAGTCTTGGATCTGCGGCAATTGGAATCAGACCCATCCTGTGAGCAAGAACTTCATCTATAATAGCTGATGTGTTGTTTGCTATTAATACTTTTTCGATAGCCATTGTCGGAAGCTACAATAACGAAAGAAACATTTTAAGCCAAATATTATAATCAAGGATTCATCAGAGGTTGTGAAACAGTGGACGAACCTCCGCTATAAGGATCCTTCGGAATGCATTCGCAAATGCTGCATCAATACCAATCATATCAAATTGCATATCTGTCTCACTAAGACTAATCACATCAACTTTGAAATTCTCATAGAAGTTTTCTTGTTTCACACTGTCGTCCACTCCCATAACATAGCCACCCGAGTAAATGGTACCTGCAGTCTACATAAAACAAACACAAGACTAAAGACTTCAAATTTCACACAAATATCAGGATTGTGACAAAAATAGACTAAGCTCACAAATTCAGGGCTTTTCACATTAAAAATTGAACTTTACTCTGTATAATGAACACTGCAACAAACCCACATGGGAAAAACTGAGAAAAGCTAAGAGCAACAATACAGAGCACAAGGGACTCCAAATTCGATCCAGAGAAGTTCTTACATGAATAGAAGCATCATCTTTACGGGCGACGCGAGTTTGCTGGATTTTCAGATGCTGAGGAAGTCCAGTAGGAACTTCGGGGAGATCATTTATGTTGAAATTCTTGGCGAATAGCTTTTCATCTTTGGTCACCATCCTTGTCTAAGGTCTAAAACAGAAAGGGAACAACTAACTAGGGTTTATCAACTTTCAAACTGAGAGAACTTAAGGGTTCTACAAAGATAATCAAAGGAATAAGATGGCTGAAAAAGGAAAGTCGAAGAAGCGAACCTGTGGCTGAGAAATTGAGAGAGAGCGCGAGAGTAGGCGGCGGCGAGGAAGATTAACAACAAACGCCGAAGGGTTTGAATAAAGCCGCCGTTTTAAGTTCTTACAAGCGGAGAACTCGATACTAAGATCTGCAAGTGCGCATGCTTCTTATACACTTATGACATGCCGCCGTTTTAATTAAATCTCTACTTATTCTAAATTTACTTATTTATATATAAAATATCCAAACTTGAATTCAATTTATATCCAAACTAAATATCATAAGATAAATAAAAATATCCAAGTAAATTGTAAATTAATAGAACTGAAAATCTGAAACTCTAGAATAAGTATACGAATGTCCAAACTTAGACTTGACAATATTATTTTTCAATTCAGAATATTTAATTTCTTTTTACACAAATATATAGAACAAAAATTTGCACCAAAAAAACAAAAATAAAATTTGTGTTCCTAATATTTCGACAAGATGAATAAAATACTTGCTCATGTTTTTGTTTCCAAAGACTTTTGCTTTATTGACTTGAATTTATTTTCTTAAACTTCCATTAAAATAAAAATCCTCTCGTGTCCAAAAAAGTTTATGGGATGCATCAAAACCAAGTCTCCTAATATTTACGAGCAATCAAATCAGTTTCAAAAATCAGAATTTTAGGAATCAAATTAAAAGAAAAACAAGTAAAAAACTCTTTAATCTTACGAAATCTTTAATATTGTTCTTTGTTAATAACACTCATTGGGGATTAAAACAAAATAATTAAAAATTCAGTCGTCTGCATAGTAATTGGAATAAATGTGAAAATCAGATCCAATTATGATCTAATCATATCCAGAAGCATTAGTGTTTACTCATTACCAAATACTACAAACACTTACAGTATCATAACCAAAGAGGATCCGTCTGAATCTTTTGCTTAGCAATCAATCAGCTTTCTTGGTATATTACTGACACTCTGCTAATAGAAGGAAGAGTTCTTCATCTGTTATGGCTCCCATCTCCATTGCTCTTTCCAACACACTTAACCCTCCACCATCCTCTATTGATGGACGAGCGCCTCTGCAGAATTCAAAGAAGAGAGACCGGTATTATAAGAGAAACATGTTCCTGATGAGGTAAAAAAAACAGTTTTTGGGGATCACTATTAGTTAGTGTGTTACCTTCTCAGTAAAACTTTTGCAAATGCGTTGTTCCCTGATGCAATGCAATGGTGTAACGGAGTTCTTCCGTGATAATCTTTCATGTTTATGTCAGCCCCAAATTGCAACAGTAGTTCAAGCAAGATCGGGTCACCACTCTGACACGCCACATGCAATAACGAACAGCCTTGAAGGCAGTTTCTAGGTTCATTAGAATCCTTGATCCTCTGACAAGCATTTGGATCGTGCCTTTGTTTTTTCACATCGTCTGTTGCATCAACATGGTGGTGATATGCATCAACGCCAGTAACATCATCAAATCTGGTATTGACGATATTTCCATCAGCCGTTACAATAAGTCGGTAGATTTCTCTTATGTTCCTGCTTTGAACCGCTTCCCATACTCTCCTTGGGGCAGTAGAGTTTGCTTCCCGCTCATCTTTGACAACTAGCGCTTTCTCCAGATACTAGCTAGGCATAAAACTTATCAGGTTTAGTATTATAAGCCTTTCTTATTTGATGATGCACCAAGTGACATGAATCTCAAGGTCTATTAATTCGGAAGCTTCAAGAGCTAAATCTCATACCTTTCTGTGAATGTATTTCTCCTTCAAAGAAAAGGAATCTTCTGGAGATGGTTTCGGAATTGATGCAAGCACACAAGGTGATCCCTTTTCACTGCAAAGGTCGAACAGAAGATTGGAAAGCAAAGAAGTTCAGCAAATCCCATGTTTCAACACATTTGGGAAAATAGAAGCTTTCAAACAAGAGACAAGTGATTTTGATTAAGGGATGTTATATCTTGATTGTGTTATAGAGAAGGTCTTTACTTAAAAATACAAACATCTAACTTTCCTTGAAAAATCATGCCCGCCATTTTCAAGGTGAATTAGCTCCTCCCAGACCGAATTACAGTATGCATTGCCCAAGTTCCGAAATAAGTCCAAGATAGTAGGCTCCCATACTTTCACATCCAATGTGAGCGATCTCACCTAGAGGAATTCATCACATTAGCTTCAATATCTAACACCCAGGAGAAAAAGCTACGCCTCATACAAGTTCTTAGATGCCTCAAAATTTCATCAAATGTCTCGAAACTTTTACAATCAGGTAAAAACAAAGAATAGTCCAAACAGTTTACAGAATCAGAAAACTATTTTTCCTAGACAACCTAGAATACCTTGTTCTTTGGACCTGATAAATAACTGAAAAAAAGCCACTTCACAAAACTAGCTCATACAACCTCAAACTGAATGGAATCAAGCAACATAATATCATATTGAAAGAAGCAAAGTACCTTAGATATGTGAACACCAAGATTCCTGTGAACACCAGAGCATTCTATGCACATCAAGACACCAAGATTCAATGATGCCCACTCAGGGTCAGGTGCATTGCATTCTGCACATTTGTTATTTCCAGGAATTCCTTTGAGTAACATAAGGACACCATCCCCCATGTTTGGTCTTTGATTATAATGTTGATTTTGATCAAGGGTGAGGTCATCATTAGCAGGAACAGAATTTGTCTTGCTTTTATCCAAGTATCTTACTGGTGACTGCAGAAGATAATAAGCATCTTAAACTCTCAATTTAATTTGAAGTTAGAAAAGAATCCTGGGACTCATATTGTGTAAACCTGCTCCAGAAAATGAGAATTCAGACATGTTGCAATAGCTGCTGTGATCTTATTGACCCAATCCATCCTATCAGCTCCACTTTCAGCCTGTGGCATACAGAAATAAATCGTGTTGGCCTCCAGGAGCTACATTTGCTCCTCCACGTTTTTATATCTGATAAATTTAGTACCTGTAATGTGTAAGTCTTTTGAGGAGAAATAATTCTAAAACAGAGTCGAAGATCTGTGTCCTCTGCGTCCATTTTTATGAGTGAAGTACGGAGATCGATCATATTGCAATCTAGGCTTCCTTGTGAAGCTGATCGATTGTCTCTGGAACGAAATCTCCCAAAAACGCCGCTGTTATGCTCACCTAAAGCACTATAGTAATGTTGAGATCCCTGTGAAGAGAAAAGAAGACTAGAATGATAGTAACTGAAAATTAAGAAAACACAGGTGAAAAAGTCACAAATACAACATGAGAGACTGCAAGGTATTTATACAATAACATATCTATCTAATGTTCCTAGCAGTGTCAAACTAGGAATATGTTAGATCTACGATGGATTTCCAAAGATGATAAACTGCAAAACTTTCTACAAATCGATAGCGGCAGAAAGTCCAATGATCTTCTTCTTAGTTTAAAGGTGAAAAAGAACTTTTACCACTAAAGGAGTAGAGTTAGTGCTGATATAGATACAGCAGTTCTATATTAAAAGCAAAGTAATTGTGAAAGCACAGCTTTGTTCGCTCAATCCATTCACTCCTTCACACAAATTGAATAACTGGGTTAAGCAATCTCCCTTCTTAATTCTTATTGACTTCTTTTTTGTTATTCCATAGCGAAGCCATTTTCCATTTCAAGATATAAGAGATTCAGGAAATAGATAAACGAAACTAAAAGAAACTGGGCGTGGGCATCAAGAACTACAACCAGGTTTAAAAGAACTTACAGATCTCACATATGGAAATTAGGAAAAACATAAGAGCTTGGCACACGTACCGCTGATCTATTACCGGTATTTCTGTAATAGTATAGGGATCCAAGATTGTCAAGTACAAAGAACCTCCTTTTCCAATCAGCTCTCAAACTAGCTGATCGCTTCAATAGATACCCCTGCTTGATTACCTGCATTAGTACAGAAGAAATATCACGTAAGATATTATTAGCATGCATCAGAGCAGAAGCAGTGAAGCATGTGACTCTCCACCAATTGGATCGTTATTATATCTTATAACAAAAGGACCAAGTCTTTAAGCCAGAAATATTCTTAGAAGGGGCAACTTGGAAATTGACATTACTGATTAATTGTGTCATATAGAAAACAACAGGCAAGCAAGATCCTGTCAACAAATATAGCCATATTCCCATATAGCAACCATTTAATCTTTGGAAAGACTGCCACTTTTACACACTTTCCAGTGGCAAGACAAAGCTTAACCAATTTCTTTACCAGTGAACCATTGCAACGACTGATGAGAATTACACTTTCACTGGTAACTACATGAGTGAGTTGAAGACCCTTACTTCCTTGTCTACTGTTGAAATTGAACTTGCTTCTACTTTTTTACGCGGGACAGTTCTATAGATATGGTTTCCATCAACACCGGAGGGTTCTGCTTTAGCATTGGCCTGTTGGCTGTCTAATTCAGATTGAGTCCTGAACTCTTGAATGCGTCGAGCAAATCGATCTTGTTCAATCTTAGACTGTTTTTTTGATTGTTCTGCATATGTCAATACCTGTAAGAGGAAAGAGTTAAGTATCTTTAACAGAGAGAATTTATTTAAGTATCTTTTATATGTCAACTCTCTGCAACCCATCACAATCTCTCGCTTAGCTCAAGATTATAAATTTATATTGTCTAATTTACAGTTCTTATACTATTAAGCTTGCTCAACATAGATATCTATACATCAAATTACTGGAGCCATTTTTATCTTTAGCAAATGTTAGCTTTCGGAAATCCTCAACATTTTTTCCTAGTTTTTCTTTTTGTAGAAGCACTGAGCAAAAGGAGAGAGGTACATGATTTAAACCGAGGTAACTGGTACCCGTTTCATATGCATTGGTAAACGAGTTGACATTACTAGCTCCCAAATTTTTTCTGCTAATTTTCACTATCGGAAGGAGTTCACATTAGACTTGTACCTGATGGATGTAAGGCTCCAATTGACTCAATAGATCATGACCCTGGAGAACAAATAGACCACATTAAGGAATGCAACGCCGCACAGATGTTGCCCTTAGTTGGCCACAATTGATGACGTCTCAGAATGAAAGATAGGAAGAAACCTACAAGCTTAAAATATCTCAAATGGGAATCCATAATTGCACTTATACATTCCAAGAAATCGTACTTCTTTTTTGCTTCAACCGTCATCAATGAATTTACCTGCATTCCTTAAACCAAAGAGAAAATCATTTAGATGGAGAAAGGTCGAAAGAAAATAGTACTAGTGGCTTCTGTTTGGAGACATGACATACTAGATTGAAACGACTTTTCTCAAAAGCTGACTTTGAGTTCTCCAGATCCTGTAAATACAAAACCACAAGTGCGTGAGAATCCCAGAGAAACAAATAAAGAAGATATGGGGAGCAGCATATAATTCTGGACTGTCAACCAACATATGTTGTTTTACTTAAACTCCTTTAACTTGATTGGAAAATTGCCTAGAGCAGAATCAAGATGATCTAAGAGAAAGCATCTCTTGCTTCTCAGAAACATGGACAACTAGATCATTTTTGCTCTTTTTTGAAGATTTCATTTACCTTGAAAACAAAGCACCCACACAACATAAACCATCCTTTCGCATCCAGAATAACTGGAGATTGAATGCTAACTAACATGTTTAATACGAGATAAATATGCAAAACACATACCCATATATTTAATAAGCACCATGCACGTCTATATCTATACATTATATGGATTACTGCACATATATAGTTTATGCAAGCGTTAAAGCAGATAAGGATATATACCCACATCAAAGCGGTTAGATTTGGTATAATTTAAAAACTCACACGCCAAGCC
>JAKUCM010001416.1:0-24517 GCA_023374145.1 Lepidium sativum | reverse complement strand
ATACTTCTTAGGCACTTTCATGTAGAACATCATGGATCTTGCCACTTCCATTAAGTGCCTATTCTTTCTTTCGGCCACTCCATTTTGTTGAGGAGTGTAAGGACAACTCGTTTGATGGATTATGCCATGTTTGCTTAGATGTTCTCGAAATTTAGTGCTTGTATATTCTCCACCATTGTCCGATCTAAGTACCTTTATATTAGCATTGAATTGATTAGTTACATAATTTTGAAAATTTGAGAATGCATCAAATACACGATCTTTAGATGGAATAAGTGTAAGCCAAGTATATTTGGATTTTTCATCTATAAATGTCACAAAATACTTGAGGTTATCCCTAGATGTGCAAGGTGATGTCCAAACATCGGAATGAACTAAGTCAAAACAATTTTCATAAATGGTACTAGAATTCGGAAAAATTGATTTGCAATGTTTTCCCATAATACAAGCCTCACAATTCAAATTATCAAAGGAAACATTAGGCAACATTAATCCTAAAGCACGAGCATGAGGATGTCCTAATCTAGCATGCCAAACGGCATTTAAACACTTAACAACATTAGAGCTAAATAAAGATAAAATAGGTGCATTTGAGATTGAATCCTCAAGCACATAGAGATCGCCTTGTGTTTCTCCTTTTCCGATGAGCTTGCCACTTTTAATATCCTGAAACCAAACTTCATTAGGCCCAAATATTGCATGACAATTTAAATCGGAAGTAATTTTCTTAACGGATAATAAATTGGAGTTAAAGTTTGGCATATAGAAAGCTTTAGTACTTTTATCAAATATTTTAAGATTTCCTAAGCCTTGTATTGCTACTTTCTCACCATTAGCCACTACTACATTGCCTAAAGTAGGATTAATATCTTCAAGAAGGCTCGGGTTGCTAATCATGTGATGAGAAGCCCCCGAGTCTACTACTAGACTCCTACTTGGTTTATGAGTAAAGAAAGTGGTACCGGAATTGGTGAGTGAGGCAATAGCTTTCATAAGGGCTTCCAAGTCGGATTTTTTCACCACATCATTGGCCGAGGTTGCCATAGCACTTCCTTCTTGACCCTTTTTGGGTAAGCCTTCCTCTTGACCGGATGAGCTAGTTTGAGTCGGCTCATCTTCTGTCCCTTGAGAAAGGTTTGCCTTGGAGTCCTTTTGAAACTTACTTGGCTTGAGATGTGGATGTAAAATCCAGCACTTGTCTTTAGTATGACCGGTGCGTTTGCAATGGTCACACGTGATGTTCCTTCTTTTATCATCACGTTTGTACATCACCCGATTAGCTGTTGGAAGCTCCTTCCTTCCTCCGAACAAACCACTTGACCCTTGTTCTTTGTGCAACCGAGAACAAATTTCTTCAAGACTTGGCAGCTTCTTGTCTCTTAGAATGTGTTTGATAAGGTCATTGAACTCCGGACTTAGTGTTAGTAGGAGACTGAAGACCTTATCTTGCTCCCTTCGTTCTTGAAGAATTTCCGGGTCCACGGTGCTTGGTCTAAGCGCTTCATATTCGGCCCAAAGTGATCTCCATGCACCAAAATGTTTTGAAAAGTTTGAATCTTCTTGTCGGAGCTCATTTAGCTCTTTTTGAACTTCAAAGACTCGGGTAATATTAGTGATGTCACCGAATACCTTTTTGAGAGTATCCCACAATTCTTTTGCACTTTCACAATATGAGTATGCTTCAAGAATTGAGGTTTCGAGTGAGTTTTGGATGATAGCTTTGACAACTTGGTCTTCTTGGTACCATTTGTCTTCTTCATCAAGTTTCTCATCATCATCTTGGACTGCCTCCTCGTCTTCCGATGATGATAATATTTTTGTCGGAGGTTTTGTTCTCACAATGTGCCTCCAATAGCCTCTACCACAAATTGTGGTTTTGGCTGTACGAGCCCACACCAAATAGTTGTTCCCTTTAAGAACAATCGGAATAATCAAGGCCTTATTGTGTTCCATGATTTTCCAGCTATTATCCACCGGATAAAAGAGAGTCTCTTAAGAAAAAGTTTGAAGATGTTGAAGAAATAGAATGGAGAATCGAAAAGAAAGAGGAGAATAAGGAGTTTAAAAAGAGAATGAGCGGAAGTCTTTAAGGAATCATGAGCATGGCTCTGATACCATGTTAGATTTTAGACAAAGAGATAGAGAGTTTCGGAAGATTGAAGAGAGACTCATGAAAGAATTGAAGAACATAATCGAGTATATTATTCAACATGATTTTACAATGGGTTTGGAAGTCTATATATAGAGGTTACAAGCTTTTCGCAAAGGAAGAAGATGGAGGCTCTTCATTTGACCGTTGGAGAGGAGGTGAGAGACTTTGTGCATCCCGAGGTGGTCCCAAGCTGCGCTTCCTCGTCCCGAGAGATAGTGACTGCTTCTTGGCCTCGGTCTCTACACAAATGGATAAGGTCACATGTTCCACTTATGTCTTCAACGGTCATGAGGTCTCCAACGGTCATATAGTCACACTCCAATTACATCCTAAGTCTTCGTTAGCCTCAAACGCCTTGAAAATCAAGTCGTGACCGAGCGTTGACTTTTATCAGAAATGCGTTGACTCGATCGTGGGTCGTCCGCGGTACGTGTTCCTTCGTACCGCGGTACATGGTCTCTCGGACATTCGGCTTTCCCGCGGTACGCAATCCTTCGTACCGCGGTACTTGAGTTTCTCGGACCTTCGGCTTACCCGCGGTACATGTTGATGCGTACCGCGGGACGTATCTGCCTCGACTCCTTTACTACACGCGGGACATAAAACCTCGACCCGATATCTGCCTGCGGTACGTACTGACATGTACCGCAGGACCTTAATTTCTCGACCCGATACGTGAACCTCGGTACGTACTGACTCGTACCGTGGTTCACGATTCCTCGATCTGATGGCACTGTCCGATCCGTCTTCTGCTCCGATCATTCTTCCGACCCGATTGACGGCTACTTCCAGCCCGACTATGAACTTGATCCGATAACATAAATCCTTGACCCGATTGATGATTTAATGGCCTTGATAGGTCTTGATCAATATCAATGCCAAGAAAGTACTTCATTTCGCCCAAATCCTTAATGTCAAAAACAGAATGAAGGTGTGTTTTGATACCTTTGATACCCGTTTTGTCACTCCCGGTGATGATGATATCATCCACATACACAAGGACAACAACAATTCCATCCTTACCTTGTAGTGTGAAGAGGGTGTGGTCTGCCTCAGACTTCCTAAATCCATGGTCACGTAAGGTTTGACTCAACTTATGATACCAAGCTCTAGGAGATTGTTTAAGACCATAGATAGCTTTCCGAAGCCTTAAGACATTTCCTGGTGCCACAATGTGCTCCAATCCCGGTGGAGGATGCATGTATACCTCATCCTCCAGTTCTCCTTGTAGGAATGCATTCTTGACATCCATCTGCCACAATTCCCAATCAAGATTAGTAGCTAAAGACAACACTACACGTACCGTATGGAGTTTGGCAACCGGAGCAAATGTGTCGTGGTAGTCTTCTCCATAGGTTTGAGTAAACCCCCTCGCTACAAGTCTTGATTTGTGGCGTTCAATTTCTCCATTACTTTTGTATTTGATGGTGAAAAGCCATCTTGACGTTACAGCCTTCTTCCCTTTTGGAAGTTCAGATTCGTCCCAAGTGTGATTCCTCTCCATTGCTCCATGCTCATTATCCACAGCATCTCTCCAAACCTTGTGCTCCTTGGCTTCTTCATAGGTATTAGGGATGAAGTGTTGATCAATCTTATTGATCAAGACCTATCAAGGCCATTAAATCATCAATCGGGTCAAGGATTTATGTTATCGGATCAAGTTCATAGTCGGGCTGGAAGTAGCCGTCAATCGGGTCGGAAGAATGATCGGAGCAGAAGACGGATCGGACAGTGCCATCAGATCGAGGAATCGTGAACCACGGTACGAGTCAGTACGTACCGAGGTTCACGTATCGGGTCGAGAAATTAAGGTCCTGCGGTACATGTCAGTACGTACCGCAGGCAGATATCGGGTCGAGGTTTTATGTCCCGCGTGTAGTAAAGGAGTCGAGGCAGATACGTCCCGCGGTACGCATCAACATGTACCGCGGGTAAGCCGAAGGTCCGAGAAACTCAAGTACCGCGGTACGAAGGATTGCGTACCGCGGGAAAGCCGAATGTCCGAGAGACCATGTACCGCGGTACGAAGGAACACGTACCGCGGACGACCCACGATCGAGTCAACGCATTTCCGATAAAAGTCAACGCTCGGTCACGACTTGATTTTCAAGGCGTTTGAGGCTAACGAAGACTTAGGATGTAATTGGAGTGTGACTATATGACCGTTGGAGACCTCATGACCGTTGAAGACATAAGTGGAACATGTGACCTTATCCATTTGTGTAGAGACCGAGGCCAAGGAGCAGTCACTATCTCTCGGGACGAGGAAGCGCAGCTTGGGACCACCTCGGGATGCACAAAGTCTCTCACCTCCTCTCCAACGGTCAAATGAAGAGCCTCCATCTTCTTCCTTTGCGAAAAGCTTGTAACCTCTATATATAGACTTCCAAACCCATTGTAAAATCATGTTGAATAATATACTCGATTATGTTCTTCAATTCTTTCATGAGTCTCTCTTCAATCTTCCGAAACTCTCTATCTCTTTGTCTAAAATCTAACATGGTATCAGAGCCATGCTCATGATTCCTTAAAGACTTCCGCTCATTCTCTTTATAAACTCCTTATTCTCCTCTTTCTTTTCGATTCTCCATTCTATTTCTTCAACATCTTCAAACTTTTTCTTAAGAGACTCTCTTTTATCCGGTGGATAATAGCTGGAAAATCATGGAACACAATAAGGCCTTGATTATTCCGATTGTTCTTAAAGGGAACAACTATTTGGTGTGGGCTCGTACAGCCAAAACCACAATTTGTGGTAGAGGCTATTGGAGGCACATTGTGAGAACAAAACCTCCGACAAAAATATTATCATCATCGGAAGACGAGGAGGCAGTCCAAGATGATGATGAGAAACTTGATGAAGAAGACAAATGGTACCAAGAAGACCAAGTTGTCAAAGCTATCATCCAAAACTCACTCGAAACCTCAATTCTTGAAGCATACTCATATTGTGAAAGTGCAAAAGAATTGTGGGATACTCTCAAAAAGGTATTCGGTGACATCACTAATATTACCCGAGTCTTTGAAGTTCAAAAAGAGCTAAATGAGCTCCGACAAGAAGATTCAAACTTTTCAAAACATTTTGGTGCATGGAGATCACTTTGGGCCGAATATGAAGCGCTTAGACCAAGCACCGTGGACCCGGAAATTCTTCAAGAACGAAGGGAGCAAGATAAGGTCTTCAGTCTCCTACTAACACTAAGTCCGGAGTTCAATGACCTTATCAAACACATTCTAAGAGACAAGAAGCTGCCAAGTCTTGAAGAAATTTGTTCTCGGTTGCACAAAGAACAAGGGTCAAGTGGTTTGTTCGGAGGAAGGAAGGAGCTTCCAACAGCTAATCGGGTGATGTACAAACGTGATGATAAAAGAAGGAACATCACGTGTGACCATTGCAAACGCACCGGTCATACTAAAGACAAGTGCTGGATTTTACATCCACATCTCAAGCCAAGTAAGTTTCAAAAGGACTCCAAGGCAAACCTTTCTCAAGGGACAGAAGATGAGCCGACTCAAACTAGCTCATCCGGTCAAGAGGAAGGCTTACCCAAAAAGGGTCAAGAAGGAAGTGCTATGGCAACCTCGGCCAATGATGTGGTGAAAAAATCCGACTTGGAAGCCCTTATGAAAGCTATTGCCTCACTCACCAATTCCGGTACCACTTTCTTTACTCATAAACCAAGTAGGAGTCTAGTAGTAGACTCGGGGGCTTCTCATCACATGATTAGCAACCCGAGCCTTCTTGAAGATATTAATCCTACTTTAGGCAATGTAGTAGTGGCTAATGGTGAGAAAGTAGCAATACAAGGCTTAGGAAATCTTAAAATATTTGATAAAAGTACTAAAGCTTTCTATATGCCAAACTTTAACTCCAATTTATTATCCGTTAAGAAAATTACTTCCGATTTAAATTGTCATGCAATATTTGGGCCTAATGAAGTTTGGTTTCAGGATATTAAAAGTGGCAAGCTCATCGGAAAAGGAGAAACACAAGGCGATCTCTATGTGCTTGAGGATTCAATCTCAAATGCACCTATTTTATCTTTATTTAGCTCTAATGTTGTTAAGTGTTTAAATGCCGTTTGGCATGCTAGATTAGGACATCCTCATGCTCGTGCTTTAGGATTAATGTTGCCTAATGTTTCCTTTGATAATTTGAATTGTGAGGCTTGTATTATGGGAAAACATTGCAAATCAATTTTTCCGAATTCTAGTACCATTTATGAAAATTGTTTTGACTTAGTTCATTCCGATGTTTGGACATCACCTTGCACATCTAGGGATAACCTCAAGTATTTTGTGACATTTATAGATGAAAAATCCAAATATACTTGGCTTACACTTATTCCATCTAAAGATCGTGTATTTGATGCATTCTCAAATTTTCAAAATTATGTAACTAATCAATTCAATGCTAATATAAAGGTACTTAGATCGGACAATGGTGGAGAATATACAAGCACTAAATTTCGAGAACATCTAAGCAAACATGGCATAATCCATCAAACGAGTTGTCCTTACACTCCTCAACAAAATGGAGTGGCCGAAAGAAAGAATAGGCACTTAATGGAAGTGGCAAGATCCATGATGTTCTACATGAAAGTGCCTAAGAAGTATTGGGGAGATGCTGTTATGGCTGCATGCTATCTCATTAATCGGATTCCAACAAAGGTCTTAAAGGATGCATCGCCTTTTGAGGTACTAAATGGTAACAAACCATTCATTGATCACCTTAGAGTATTTGGATGTGTTTGTTTTGTGTTGATTCCAGGGGAACAAAGAAGCAAATTGGATTCCAAGAGCACCAAGTGCATGTTTCTCGGGTATTCTACAACACAAAAAGGGTACAAGTGCTTTGATCCGACCAACAATAGGACATATGTATCAAGGGATGTCAAATTCTTGGAGGACCAAAGCTACTTTGAGAAGATTGATTGGGAAAGTTTGAAGGATTTGGCTAATTCTACCTCGGATAGGGCGGCAAGCCTCCGGCACCTTCTTAGTCATTTGGGAAACTCCATTCGGGAAAATGAGGTGGCACCAAGTCCTAGTGGAAATAGAAAGGAAGAAACACCTAATGGTGTAGCCTCTCCACAAGGAGATCAACAAACAACCTCTTCACAAGAAGAGGGAGAGAATATTTCCGAAGATGGAATGAATCCATCGGAAGAGGATGTCTCCGACCACTATGGTGAAAGACCAGAGGATTTGAGTACCAGAAATGGTCATGTGGATGAGGATTCCAGTACTCAACACCCCCAACAAATGCCCTTAAGAAGAAGCACAAGGATAAGAAAGGACCCCGGAAATTGGATAAACACACGAGTTTATTATAACAATGAAGCGGTGGCTCATCCAATCCAAGCACAATGTTCTCTTGCCCTCTTGCCTCCGGATCATAAGGCTTACATTGGTAAAATCGAGACGCACCACATACCAAAATCCTATGAAGAAGCCAAGAACACCAAGGAATGGTGTGAGGCCATAAATGCCGAAGCTAGTGCTATGGAGAAAAATGATACATGGGAGGAAACCATTCTACCACCAGGAAAGAAGGCTGTAAGTTCAAGATGGGTCTTCACAATTAAGTTCAAAAGCACCGGGGAGATAGAAAGGCACAAGACTCGATTAGTTGCAAGAGGATTCACACAAACATATGGCGAGGATTATGTAGAGACGTTTGCACCCGTTGCTAAACTACATACTGTTCGCGTTGTGTTATCTCTTGCCACTAATCTTGCATGGGAACTTTGGCAAATGGATGTGAAGAATGCCTTCCTTCAAGGGGAATTAGAGGAAGAAGTATATATGTATCCACCACCGGGACTTGAACACAAGGTTGCATCGGGAAAAGTGTTGAGATTACGGAAAGCAATTTATGGTCTCAAGCAATCTCCACGAGCTTGGTATCACAAGCTGAGCACCACTCTCCTAAATCGTGGGTTCAAAAGGTCGGAGGCCGACCATACACTCTTCCATCTTCATAGCAACAAGGGTATTGTGTTAGTCCTCATCTATGTGGATGACTTGATCATTTCCGGCAATGACAAGGACGGTATCATCTCTACTAAAGCTTATCTTAAATCTGTTTTTGATATTAAAGATCTTGGAGAACTCAAGTACTTTCTAGGGATTGAAGTGTGTCGCACTATGGATGGCCTCTTTATGTCCCAAAGAAAGTACACTCTTGATCTTCTATGTGAAACAGGAAAATTAGGTTGTAAGCCTTCCAAAACACCTCTTGAAGATGGCTACAAGGTCTCGAGAAAGGGGGAGAAAAATGAAGAACCGCTTCAAGATGCAACTCAATATAGACGTCTCGTTGGAAAGTTAATCTACTTGACCATCACTAGGCCGGATTTATGCTTTGCGGTCAACCAAGTGAGTCAACACATGCAAAATCCTACACAATACCATTGGAGTATGGTGGATCGGATCTTGTGTTACCTTAAGGGAAGCCCGGGTCAAGGCATTTGGATGGGAAAGAATGACAACACCGAGATAGTAGGGTATTGTGATGCGGATTGGGCCGGGGATCGGAATGATAGAAAATCAACCACCGGCTATGTCACCTTCATTGGAGGAAATATGGTCACATGGAAAACAAAGAAGCAAAAGGTTGTATCATGCTCAAGTGCCGAGGCGGAGTATAGAGCAATGAAGAATCTTACAAATGAATTGACATGGTTGAAAGCGCTCCTAAAAGATCTTGGAATTGAGCAAGCAAATCCCATCACCATGCATTGTGACAATCAAGCCGCCATTCACATAGCATCCAACTCTATGTTTCACGAAAGGACAAAGCACATTGAGATTGATTGTCACAAAGTTCGGGAAAAGATCCTCCAAGGAGTTATCCTACCATGCTTTACAAAGAGTGAAGATCAACTAGCGGACATCTTCACCAAAGCCGCGAGTCACAAGGTATGTGGTCATATATACCCAAAACTTGGACTCGTGGATCTCACTCGCCCTTGATCAAAGGTCCCCTTTCTCACGGCTCGTACACTCTTTTTCCCTTAAGAGAGTTTTGTCCCAAAGTGGTTTTCTCTCTAAGGTTTTTAATGAGGTATGGCCGTGGGTCTTCCAAGTTCAACATCTACTATGTAGACGGTTAAACTTGAGGGGGAGTATTGATCAAGACCTATCAAGGCCATTAAATCATCAATCGGGTCAAGGATTTATGTTATCGGATCAAGTTCATAGTCGGGCTGGAAGTAGCCGTCAATCGGGTCGGAAGAATGATCGGAGCAGAAGACGGATCGGACAGTGCCATCAGATCGAGGAATCGTGAACCACGGTACGAGTCAGTACGTACCGAGGTTCACGTATCGGGTCGAGAAATTAAGGTCCTGCGGTACATGTCAGTACGTACCGCAGGCAGATATCGGGTCGAGGTTTTATGTCCCGCGTGTAGTAAAGGAGTCGAGGCAGATACGTCCCGCGGTACGCATCAACATGTACCGCGGGTAAGCCGAAGGTCCGAGAAACTCAAGTACCGCGGTACGAAGGATTGCGTACCGCGGGAAAGCCGAATGTCCGAGAGACCATGTACCGCGGTACGAAGGAACACGTACCGCGGACGACCCACGATCGAGTCAACGCATTTCCGATAAAAGTCAACGCTCGGTCACGACTTGATTTTCAAGGCGTTTGAGGCTAACGAAGACTTAGGATGTAATTGGAGTGTGACTATATGACCGTTGGAGACCTCATGACCGTTGAAGACATAAGTGGAACATGTGACCTTATCCATTTGTGTAGAGACCGAGGCCAAGGAGCAGTCACTATCTCTCGGGACGAGGAAGCGCAGCTTGGGACCACCTCGGGATGCACAAAGTCTCTCACCTCCTCTCCAACGGTCAAATGAAGAGCCTCCATCTTCTTCCTTTGCGAAAAGCTTGTAACCTCTATATATAGACTTCCAAACCCATTGTAAAATCATGTTGAATAATATACTCGATTATGTTCTTCAATTCTTTCATGAGTCTCTCTTCAATCTTCCGAAACTCTCTATCTCTTTGTCTAAAATCTAACAAATCTTGCTGGTAAAAGCTTGATGAGCTATTGGAACGTGGGCTAAGGTGCACATAACTTGTGTTGGATGAGCTACTGCCTTGTTGTTATAGTACACACGTGTGTTAACCCAATTGGATGGATTCTTCCTCACTCTTGTGCTACGCCTTAGAAGTTGGTTTGGTGGTTCATTAGCACTTGATTCTGCCTCTGCATGGTTTTCTCCCAAGGGTGCTGACTCCTCCTCATTTATCGGAACACTGTTTGAGTCCTCCTCATATTGGTTTATAGTCACATGGTTATCAACACTCGGGTTATTGTTGGCAAGTGTACTTGGACCATCATCAGTCCTATGGTGGATTCGACCGTCAACAGATGAGTGATGTTGTCGAGGCGTGGCATCATGGGATGTGGATTGAGGAGGATTGGCAGCCACCACTCCAATCTTCTCCAAAATGTTTCGCAAGGAAGTGGCACGACTTGAGGGACCTGATTGAGCATTTTCAGATAGTCCTTGTAACTCTGACCAATTCTTTACGCCATAGTACCCCTTTGTCTCTATAAACTTCACATCCCGAGATACAAGCACCCTCCTCGTCTCTGGGATGTAACACTTATATCCTTTTTGAGTTGTCGAGTATCCAACAAACACTCCTTTAGTACTTTTAGCCTCTAACTTGTTTCTTTGATCTCCTGGTACCAAAACAAAGCCAACACAACCAAACACACGTAAATGATTAATTGATGGTTTTGTTTGAGTTAGTACCTCAAATGGAGAGACATCCTTTAACACTTTGGTAGGAAGTCGATTAATCACGTAACAAGCTGTCATCACCGCATCACTCCAAAAACGTTTTGGGACATTAGTGTGGAACATCATGGCTCTAGCAACCTCCATAAGGTGTCTATTCTTCCTTTCAGCTACACCATTTTGTTGAGGGGTGTACGGGCAGCTTGTTTGATGCATTATTCCGAGTTTGGCTACAAGTTGTTTGAATGAGTTGCTTGTGTATTCACCTCCATTATCTGTTCTTATGATTTTAATCTTTGCATTATAATGGTTAGTCACATAGGTTTGGAAATTGGTAAAAGCCTCTAGCACCCTATCTTTTGAAGGTAACAAAGTTAACCAAGTGTACTTGGATTTCTCATCTATAAAGGTGACAAAATACTTGTGAGTTTGAGTACACAATGCGAAAACTTTAGAGAATAAGAGATTGGAGAGTGTTTTGAGAGAATATGAAGAGAGCTTCCATTAAAACTCCATAGATCCTAAAAGATACAATTGTTCCTCTTAAATAAACAGAAAAATCGCAAAGGAGAAGAAGAGAAGAGAGAAGAAGTCGCTGGAAGCTGGAGGGGACCACCTGAGGTCGTTGGCGGCTGGAGGGGACCACCTGCTCTTCACGCGTCCAGCCGGGACCACTCTGAAGCTGCACGCGCCCAACGGTCATATTCCCGGGACCACTTTGACCGTTGGGGAAGACCCATACACCCTCTCCATCTAACGGTCGCCTCACACCTTGCTTCCCAAGTCTCATTGCCTTGCGCCCTACGTCTTCACGCCTTGCGTCTCACGGCTTCTCTTTTTCCCGAAGTCGCGCCCAACCGAAGTGATGCGCGTCTTCCGATCTTCCTAAGGATAAATGTCACTAGGCCTCTGGGATTTTGTTGGTGTGGCCTAGTGAGGATGCTTGGCCAATACTCCCCCTCAAGCTAAGCCGCAATGTAATAGAGACTTAGCTTGGAAACCCCAAAGCATACACCTCGGTAAAAACCTCACAAAGGAAAACCCATTGGGACAAAACCTTTATGAGGGAAAAAGAGCATGTATACTTTGAGGTTAGGAGACATGAGGTCAAGGGCAGTCAAGGCTTACAAGTCCAAGTTTGCCATAAATATGGTTGCAAACCTTGGAGCTTGCTGCCTTGGTGAAGATGTCTGCCAATTGGTCTCCACTTGGTGTGTAACACGGAAGGGTCACTCCCTGAGCTATGCGTTCCCGAACTTTGTGGCAGTCTACTTCAATACTCTTGGTCCTCTCATGAAAGACTGAGTTGTTGGCTATGTGAATCGCTGCTTGATTGTCGCAATGCATTATGGTCGGTTCATTGGTGTCATACCCTAGATCTTTGAGAATACTCCGGAGCCATACCAACTCATCCGTTAGTTTCCTCATTGCTCGGTATTCTGCTTCTGCGGTAGAGCAAGCCACCACCTTTTGCTTCTTGGTCTTCCAAGTCACCAAGTTCCCTCCAATGAATGTGCAAAAACCAGTAGTAGACTTCCTATCGTTCCTATCACCTGCCCAATCAGCATCACAATATCCAGATATTGTAGTACTATTATGCTTACCCATCCAAATGCCTTGGCTGGAACTCCCTCTTAGGTACCGAAGGATGCGCTCAAGCATTGACCAATGATGCTTTGTGGGAGTTTGCATGTACTGACTGACTTGGTTTACTGCAAAACAGAGGTCAGGACGAGTTATGGTAAGGTAAATAAGCTTACCTACAAGTCGCCTGTACAGCATTGGATCCTCATATGGCTCAGCCGCATTCTCCCCCTCTCGATGAGCCTTGTAACCATCATCAATCGGTGTTTTGACAGACTTAGAAGTCTCCATTCCTGTCTCACACAACAAATCTAAAGTGTACTTTCGTTGAGAGAGAAATAAGCCGTCCGAGAAACGACAAATCTCAATCCCTAGAAAGTACGTCAACTCCCCCAAGTCTTTGATGTCAAAAACAGAATGAAGATAAGACTTAGTTTGGGAGATACCTTCCTTATCATCGCCGGTGATGATAAGGTCATCCACATAAATGAGCACAACCACAAGTCCTTGATTCCGCCGGAAGGTGAACAAAGTGTGATCGGCTTCAGACTTTACAAAACCACGATCACGAAGGGTATGGCTCAGTTTATGATACCAAGCTCTTGGAGATTGCTTCAGCCCATAGATGGCTTTCCTAAGCCGGAGAACCTTTCCTGGATCAAACCTAGACTCAAGTCCCGGCGGTGGAGTCATATACACTTCCTCCTCAAGCTCTCCTTGAAGGAAAGCGTTCTTGACATCCATCTGCCATAAATCCCAAGATAGATTAGTAGCTAAGGAAAGCACAACCCTTACCGTATGAAGCTTGGCAACCGGAGCAAAGGTGTCTGTATAATCCTTCCCGTAGGTTTGAGTAAAGCCGCGTGCAACAAGACGTGCCTTGTAGCGTTCAATCTCTCCATTAGCCTTATACTTAATGGTAAAGACCCATTTGCAAGAGACGGCTTTCTTTCCCGGAGGAAGTTCAGCCTCAGCCCATGTGTTATTGACATCCATTGCGGCGGCTTCAGCATTCACCGCCTCCATCCAGGCAGGGTTTTGACTAGCTTCAGCAAATGTCTTGGGTACCTGATCCAGCTCAATCTTCCCAAGAAAAGCTTTAAACTGAGATGGTACAAGGTTCATAGAGAATACCGCTTGAGTTGGATGAGCTATTGCAAAGGCATTGTAGTATGTCCGTGTTTCTACCCATCGTGAAGGATCCTTACGCACCCTTGTACTACGACGAAGTGGTTGAATGGGCTGAGAATCACGAACCAGAACAGACCCATCATCATGCAAGCCCGACGTCTCGGAAGTCACAGGCCGATCGGTATACGCGGTCGAGTTAGAGTCCTCGGCCGGATTGACAGTCGGAACTGGAGGAGACGTTGGGTAGGATGCGTCCGGAGCATTAGCAGAAGGACTATGAGTCGAGTCGGGAACAGCATGGGTATGTGTCTCGGTATCGGAAGGCACGGATCGATGCGGAGACTGTGAGCTCGAAGGACGCGTCCCAGCGGGTGCAGCATCCGTTTCCCGAGAGAGACCTAAATGTTGGAGGAGAAGCCGCAAGCTGGCGGCTCGGTCCAGATTTGGCTCGGACAAGTCCTGAAGGTCATCCCACGTAGTAGCATCATACAATCCTCTATCTTCCAAGAATTTGACATCACGAGACACATACACTCTTCTTGACTCCGGGTCATAACACTTATAGCCTTTTTGTGTCGGAGAATAGCCAATAAACATACACCGTTTACTTTTGGCTTCAAGCTTGTTGCGAAGATCTCCGGGAACTAAGACAAAACAAAGACACCCAAATACACGTAAGTGATCTAAATGTGGTTCAGTTTTGTTAAGTACCTTAAATGGAGACACATCCCGAAGAATCTTGGTAGGGGTTCGATTAATCAAATAGCATGCTGTCATGACAGCATCTCCCCAAAAATGTTTTGGAACGTGCATATGAAACATAATTGCTCGGGTTATTTCCATTAGATGTCGATTTTTACGTTCGGCTACACCATTTTGTTGCGGATTATAAGGACAACTTGTTTGGTGAAGGATTCCTTGTTTGGCAAGGTGTTCTTGGAACACACGACTCATATATTCACCACCATTATCCGTTCGTAATACCTTCAATTTAGCATTAAAGTGATTAGTGATATAAGCTTCGAAATTTTTAAATGCATCAAACACTTTATCCTTCGATGGCATCAAGGTTATCCATGTGTATTTTGACTTCTCATCAATAAATGTCACAAAGTATCTATGTCTATCCCTAGATATGCACGGTGAAGTCCATACATCGGAATGAACTAGATCAAAGCAATTATCATAAATGGTTGATGATAAGGGATAAACCGTTTTGCAATGTTTTCCTAATATGCAAGCTTCACAATCACTAAAATTTTCAAAGGATAATTGAGGTAACATAAGGTTCAAAGCACGAAAATGAGGGTGGCCAGCCCTTGCATGCCAAACAGAGGGTTTCAAGCCAATAGCCGAATTCGAAAAACCAACATTAGTGTTATAAAACTTAGAAAACATCTTAGAATCTTCAAGGATGTACAATCCATCTTGGATTCTGCCTTCTCCGATCATGCTCCCAGTCTTAATATCCTGAAACTTAACACTATTAGGACCAAAGATAACATAACAATTTAGATCATTTACCACTTTCCTAACCGATAACAAGTTTGAGGAGAAACCGGGCATAAAGAAAGCTTTCATTTTCTTGTTAAGTAAGCCTAAATTCCCTACACCCCTAACCGATACCTTAGCTCCATTAGCAATTACCACACTCCCTAAAGCTGGTTCAATATCACTAATTAGCCCCCTATCACTAATCATGTGGTGAGAGGCTCCCGAGTCAATGATAATCGGCTTAAATAAGGAATGTGAGAAGAGACAAATACCAGAATCCCTTAGGGACTTAAGGGATTGAATAAGAGCTTCCAAGTCTGCCTTCTTAATCACCTCTCCTTGGAAAGAAGATGAGGCAGCAATTCCTTGTTCTTGCTGTCCAGCCAAAGAGGATGAACCCGAAGAGAAAGGAGCTAGAGACAATTGATTTGGTTCATCCGACTTCTCTTGAGTGAGGTTAGCCCTTGCTTCTTTGAACTTGGCTGGCTTAAGGTGTGGGTGAAGAATCCAGCACTTATCTTTGGCATGACCTTTCTTCTTACAATGCTCACATATTAGCCTCTTCTTATCTTCGGTCTTAACTTGAGCTTTGTTGGCAATTATTAGACCCGAACTTCCCTTTCTTTCCAATAGACCAATAGACCCTTGTTCCTTCTGGATTTGAGCACAAACTTCTTCAAGACTAGGAAGTGAATGAGTAGTAGCCGCAGTCCTCAAGATATGTTTAACAAGATCCGTGTAACATGGATTGAGATTCATCATCAAACCGAGAACTTTATCCTCTTCACTTCTACTCATAATTACCTTAGGCTCCAATGTCATTGGTCTAAGCATATCCATCTCAGCCCACAAAGATCTAAATCTACCAAAGTATTCCGTAAATTCCATGTCATCTTGATAAAGACTACTCAATTCCTTCTTAACTTCAAAAACCCGAGTAAGACTTGAAATATTACCATATACTTTCTTCAAGGATTCCCATAAGTCTTTAGCTGTCTCACAGTAGTAGTAGGCTTCTAATATGGGTTTGTCTAGTGATCCCAAGATGATAGATTTGACCGATTGATCCATGAGGAACCAATCATCATCCTCATCAAGCACTTCCTCATCTTCTTCACTTGATGTGGACTTCTTTAAGGGTCTATCTTTGACTATATGACTCCAATAGCCTTTCTTTGTGCAGATGGTAGTCTTTGCAGCTCTAGCCCACAGCAAGTAATTCGGCCCTTTAAGCATAATAGGAACCACTTGTAGTTTACTTGGATCCATTTTGAGAAGAAAAGATTACACCTTTTTTTGTGCCGGCTGAGAAATGACCCAAAGAGAGGCTTAAAAAGTTGAAGCTTTCTTGAAATCACGAACAGGAGAGACTAAAAGTCTTCTCTTAAGAACACCAGAGAGCACCACTTCAAGAAGAGAGAAAAGACTTGACCTTTTCCCTTTCACGCTTCCGGTAAGGCTTCACAAGAGAGATTTCGAGATTTCCTTGAGTTTGAATGAGAAAAGCTTACTCTTTTGATGCCAAAGCTCACCAAAGATCCCAGCTTTTCTGTATATAGGACTCAAAGATAGCCTTTTTCTTCAAAACTTTGAGAAGAGCCGCAAGGAGGATGCGCCCCGGAGGTAGAACCCAAGCTTTCCACGGCGAGTTTTGAATTTCAAGGACTAAACAATAGAGAAGAAAAACAGAGAGTGATGAAAAGAGATTAATGGAAGCATAGTGAGAGGATATCACTGCTCTGATACCATGTGAGTTTGAGTACACAATGCGAAAACTTTAGAGAATAAGAGATTGGAGAGTGTTTTGAGAGAATATGAAGAGAGCTTCCATTAAAACTCCATAGATCCTAAAAGATACAATTGTTCCTCTTAAATAAACAGAAAAATCGCAAAGGAGAAGAAGAGAAGAGAGAAGAAGTCGCTGGAAGCTGGAGGGGACCACCTGAGGTCGTTGGCGGCTGGAGGGGACCACCTGCTCTTCACGCGTCCAGCCGGGACCACTCTGAAGCTGCACGCGCCCAACGGTCATATTCCCGGGACCACTTTGACCGTTGGGGAAGACCCATACACCCTCTCCATCTAACGGTCGCCTCACACCTTGCTTCCCAAGTCTCATTGCCTTGCGCCCTACGTCTTCACGCCTTGCGTCTCACGGCTTCTCTTTTTCCCGAAGTCGCGCCCAACCGAAGTGATGCGCGTCTTCCGATCTTCCTAAGGATAAATGTCACTAGGCCTCTGGGATTTTGTTGGTGTGGCCTAGTGAGGATGCTTGGCCAATAATACTTATGGTTTTCTCTAGACTCACAAGGAGAAGACCACACATCTGAGTGAATTAATTCAAAACAATGTTCATAAACGGTTGAGGACTTGGGAAACACCGATCTACAATGTTTACCAAGTATACAAGCCTCACAATCATCATTTTTAAAGGAAATACTAGGCAATAACAATCCTAAAGCACGTGAATGAGGATGACCAAGTCTAGCATGCCATAAAACATTCTCATCATTACTACAAGAACTAGATAAGCAAGATAAAGGTAAAGATAAATTCGGATCTTTCTCCACATCTTCAAGGAGATATAATCCATTTTTGGTGACACCTTCTCCAAGGACTTTGCCACTCTTAATATCCTGAAAACAAACTTTGTTAGGCTCAAATATAGCTCTACAATTAAGATCACTAACAGTCTTGCTTACACTCAACAAATTTGAGGTAAATGATGGCATGTAAAGGGCTTTAGAGCTCTTATCAAACAATTTTAAATCACCAATGCCTCTAATAGGAACTCTTTTACCATCAGCAATAATCACATTCCCTAAGGCTGGTTTCAAATTGCTAATCAACCTAGGGTTTTTAATCATATTATGAGATGCACCAGAATCTACCACAATTTGATCCGAAAATTTTGAAGCATGATAAGAGATACCAGAATCTTTGAGTGCATTGATGGATTTGATGAGCTCTTCAAGGTCTGATTTCTTCACATATTCATTGTGGTTTACAGTCATAGCCTTTCCTTCAACCATTTGAGATGATGTGCTGGCTGCTGTGATGGTTTGAGCCTCCATTCCTTCAGTTGCAAGATTCGCTTTTGCCTTTTCCCATCTGTTTTGCTTGAGGTGGGGATGAAGTATCCAACAGCGGTCCTTAGAGTGACCTTTCTTCTTGCAATGGTCACATATCCACACCTTCTTCTCCTCTGGTCGGTATGAAGCTTTGTTAGCCATAGTAAGCTCCCCCTTACCACCAAGAAGACTTCTTGAACCTTGTTCTCTTTGAATGGATCCACACACTTCCTCCAAGCTTGGCAGCTTGTCTTGCCTCAAAAGATGCCTAACTAGGTCACCATAGGCTGGGTTTAGGTTCATCATAAGACCAAAGACCTTGTCTTGCTCAAGTCTTTCACCTAACACCGTTGGGTCCACCGTTGGGGGTCTTAGCATGTCAAGCTCAGCCCAAAGAGATCTATACTTCCCAAACCATTGAGTGAACTCCATATCTTCTTGGCTGAGATCATTGATAGCTTTCTTCACCTCATACACACGGCTGAGGTTTGATAGGTTGCCATAAACCTTCTTGAGAGTGTCCCATAATTGCTTAGCACTCTCACAGTAGGAATAAGCTTCATGGATTGCTGGGTCAAGAGAGCTTTGCATGATAACAAGAGCTACTTGGTCATCTTGGTACCACTTAGCGTCCTCATCCTCTACAGCCACAACTCCACTAGCTTCACCTTTCTTTTCTTTTTCAACAGACCTAGCCATCCTCTTTGGAGCTCCTCCTTCAACATGAGCCCAAAGTCCACGACCACACAACACATATTTTATGGTTCTAGACCATAACAAGTAGTTCACTCCCTTGAGAGTGACATGAATACCAACAAGCTTTAAGTTATCCATCAGGTTTGACATAGAGGAAAGAAACAGAGAGATTTGGACAGAAAGATGGAGCTTTCAAACAATGGAGTTTCAAGAAGAGAGAGAAAGTTTCAGCAGATTAGATAAGAGAATTAGAGAGTTTCAGCGGATTAAATGAGTCATAAGAGATCTTATGCTCTGATACCATGTGAAAATTCTCAATAGTATGTGATTAGAGAAGAAGAGAATCTGATTGAGAATTGAGGAGAGTATGGCTGAGAAAGAGAGAGTTGGAAGAAGAGTCTTCTCATTTCTTAAGCTTTACAAATGTGGTTTACAACATATATATAGTAAGAGCACACGAAAACCCTACCTATACATACACATTACACTCTTTTATACAGTCCAAACACTAAAGACAAAACTTACCCGAAATGGGTACAAACCAAATCTGCCATAACAAAAGGGAAGGGAAGACTTTTCCCAATATGTTCCAACGGTCTTCAAGGAGTCACATGTGACTTTTCTGAGCCAAGTTACCACACATGTGACTTAGTTCCTTTCCAACAATGCTAACCAAGTTCTTCTTTGTAGTTAGACCCTTCCTTTTACTCGGTTCCTTGTTTAGCACTCCAACTGAAGCTTGTCTTATACTCCAGCTATTTAACTCTTTTAGTTTAACATCTTCTTCCAACTCTCTCTTTCTCAATTCTCAATCAGATTCTCTTCTTCTCTAATCACATACTATTGAGAATTTTCACAGTACTAACTCAAACAAAACCATCAATTAATCATTTACGTGTGTTTGGTTGTGTTGGCTTTGTTTTGGTACCAGGAGATCAAAGAAACAAGTTAGAGGCTAAAAGTACTAAAGGAGTGTTTGTTGGATACTCGACAACTCAAAAAGGATATAAGTGTTACATCCCAGAGACGAGGAGGGTGCTTGTATCTCGGGATGTGAAGTTTATAGAGACAAAGGGGTACTATGACGTAAAGAATTGGTCAGAGTTACAAGGACTATCTGAAAATGCTCAATCAGGTCCCTCAAGTCGTGCCACTTCCTTGCGAAACATTTTGGAGAAGATTGGAGTGGTGGCTGCCAATCCTCCTCAATCCACATCCCATGATGCCACGCCTCGACAACATCACTCATCTGTTGACGGTCGAATCCACCATAGGACTGATGATGGTCCAAGTACACTTGCCAACAATAACCCGAGTGTTGATAACCATGTGACTATAAACCAATATGAGGAGGACTCAAACAGTGTTCCGATAAATGAGGAGGAGTCAGCACCCTTGGGAGAAAACCATGCAGAGGCAGAATCAAGTGCTAATGAACCACCAAACCAACTTCTAAGGCGTAGCACAAGAGTGAGGAAGAATCCATCCAATTGGGTTAACACACGTGTGTACTATAACAACAAGGCAGTAGCTCATCCAACACAAGTTATGTGCACCTTAGCCCACGTTCCAATAGCTCATCAAGCTTTTACCAGCAAGATTGATCAACACTTCATCCCTAATACCTATGAAGAAGCCAAGGAGCACAAGGTTTGGAGAGATGCTGTGGATAATGAGCATGGAGCAATGGAGAGGAATCACACTTGGGACGAATCTGAACTTCCAAAAGGGAAGAAGGCTGTAACGTCAAGATGGCTTTTCACCATCAAATACAAAAGTAATGGAGAAATTGAACGCCACAAATCAAGACTTGTAGCGAGGGGGTTTACTCAAACCTATGGAGAAGACTACCACGACACATTTGCTCCGGTTGCCAAACTCCATACGGTACGTGTAGTGTTGTCTTTAGCTACTAATCTTGATTGGGAATTGTGGCAGATGGATGTCAAGAATGCATTCCTACAAGGAGAACTGGAGGATGAGGTATACATGCATCCTCCACCGGGATTGGAGCACATTGTGGCACCAGGAAATGTCTTAAGGCTTCGGAAAGCTATCTATGGTCTTAAACAATCTCCTAGAGCTTGGTATCATAAGTTGAGTCAAACCTTACGTGACCATGGATTTAGGAAGTCTGAGGCAGACCACACCCTCTTCACACTACAAGGTAAGGATGGAATTGTTGTTGTCCTTGTGTATGTGGATGATATCATCATCACCGGGAGTGACAAAACGGGTATCAAAGGTATCAAAACACACCTTCATTCTGTTTTTGACATTAAGGATTTGGGCGAAATGAAGTACTTTCTTGGCATTGAAGTGTGCCGATCGAAGGAAGGCCTCTTCTTGTCTCAAAGGAAGTACACATTTGATCTTTTGAATGAGTGTGATGTAGGTACAAGGATTGCAAAGACACCACTTGAGGATGCCTACAAAGCAACGTGCAAGGGGGAGAAAGATGATGAACCATTTGAAGATGTACATCTATACAGGAAAATGGTTGGTAAGTTGATTTATCTTACTATAACTAGACCGGATTTGTGTTTTGCAGTGAACCGAGTAAGTCAACATATGCAAGCACCGAAGAAGTGCCATTGGGAAATGGTGGATCGCATCTTGAGATATCTCAAAGGAACTTCAGAGCAAGGCATATGGATGGGAAGAAATGACAACACAACTCTTGTTGGATACTGTGATGCGGATTGGGCTGGAGATAGGCAAGACCGCAAGTCTACCACCGGGTATTGCACGTTCCTTGGAGGCAATTTAGTCACTTGGAAGAGCAAGAAGCAGAAGGTGGTGTCATGCTCAAGTGCCGAGGCTGAATATAGAGCTATGAGGAAGCTCACAGATGAACTTATATGGCTAAAGGCGTTGCTCAAAGATTTGGGGATTGAGACTCAAGAACCAATCACAATGCATTGTGATAATCAAGCTGCCATTCACATTGCCTCTAACTCAGTCTTCCATGAAAGAACAAAGCATATAGAGGTTGATTGCCACAAGGTTCGAGAAAAGGTGGAGCAAGGAGTGATCTTGCCATGTTACACAAGGAGCTCAGATCAATTGGCTGACATTTTCACTAAGGCTGCAAGCTCAAAGGTGTGTGAGTTTGTATATGAGAAGCTTGGACTAATTAATTTGTCCAAGGCGTAACAATGAACCATACTCTTTTTCCCTTAGTTGGTTTTGTCCCAAAAAAGGGTTTTCCACTAAGGTTTTTAACGAGGTGGGGAGTTACAACTTTCAAGCTTGTTCCTAATGATCCACATTATGGATTCAAGCTTGAGGGGGAGTGTTAAAATAAAAGAGTTAAATAGCTGAAGTATAAGACAAGCTTCAGTTGGAGTGCTAAACAAGGAACCGAGTAAAAGGAAGGGTCTAACTACAAAGAAGAACTTGGTTAGCATTGTTGGAAAGGAACTAAGTCACATGTGTGGTAACTTGGCTCAGAAAAGTCACATGTGACTCCTTGAAGACCGTTGGAACATATTGGGAAAAGTCTTCCCTTCCCTTTTGTTATGGCAGATTTGGTTTATACCCATTTTGGGTAAGTTTTGTCTTTAGTGTTTGGACTGTATAAAAGAGTGTAATGTGTATGTATAGGTAGGGTTTTCGTGTGCTCTTACTATATATATGTTGTAAACCACATTTGTAAAGCTTAAGAAATGAGAAGACTCTTCTTCCAACTCTCTCTTTCTCAGCCATACTCTCCTCAATTCTCAATCAGATTCTCTTCTTCTCTAATCACATACTATTGAGAATTTTCACACCTGATGTTCATATATTTGTTGTACTGCGAAAACTTAGGCTTCCTGAACTCTCCCCTAAAAGATCAATATTTGGCCCAACATCATTAAAACTAAAACCTGCATAACTTGAACCTAAACCTACAAGAAAAATTGAAACAGCTACATTGTATACTAAAATCTACAAAACGGAAGAAAAACCTACATAACAGAAAAACTACATAACGGAAGCAAAGCCTACATTACGGAAACAAAACCTACATAAAGGAAGCAAAACCTACATAGCGGTGGGAAAACCTACGTTGTGTAGGTTTTCTTTATGTTTTGTAGGTTTTGGTTTACGTTATGTAGGTTTTGATTGATGTTATGTAGGTTTTGGGTATGACTTGTTTACGTTGTGTAGGTTTTGCTTGACGTTATATAGGTTTTTGTATCTGTTATGTATGTTTTGCTATACGTGACGTAAGTTTTGGTTTCATATCTGTTACGGAAACCCACATAAAGTTAGCCTAAGCATACATAATCAGAGTCAATACCTACATATAACTTATTGAACAAATACATAAGGGGACGTAATTTCAATATTTATGGCAGAGAATGAGTAAACGGTCATGTATACGATTGTTTTGATGGGCAAGTGCGCGTATTATTGTCGAGTTGAGAACACTTTGAACATGTGTACGTCTTCCTTGGTTGTTTACACTAAAGTACCACCTATATTACGCGTTTTATTATTGAGATTTTGGTCGGCCTGTTTGCTTTCAAATTGATGGCGCGGCTTACAAACCTTGTACGCAACCTCCTCAGGTACATGTGTTCCAGCATCTCGAGCTTTAATACACATAGCGTATGCATTGTAAAAAGTTGTTGTGTGGTAATACCAATGAGTGAGATAGACTATTGAAAGAGTAGCACTTTCGGCGGCAACTACGGCATGGACACAAGGAATTTTGTCTACGTTATACTTCTTGCACGAACATTTTCTCTCCGTCATATTGAAAACATTAAATGATGTGTTGTTTGTCACATGTGCCTGATGTTCATATATTTGTTGTACCGTGAAAAGGTTGGCTTCCTGAACTCTCCCCTAAAAGATCAATAATTGGCCCAACACCATTAAATCTAAAACATGCATATCTTAAACCTAAACCTTCAAGAAAAATTGAAACACCTACATTGTATACTAACACCTACAAAACAGAAGCAAAACCTACATAACAGAAAAACTACATAATGGAAGCGAAGCCTACATTACGGAATCAAAACCTACATATAGGAAGCAAAACCTACATAACGGTGGAAAAACCTACGTTGTGTAGGTTTTGTTTTATGTTTTGTAGGTTTTGGTTTACGTTATGTAGGTTTTGATTGATGTTATGTAGGTTTTAGGTATAACTTGTTTACGTTGTGTAGGTTTTGCTTGATGTTATATATGTTTTGGTATATAATATGTGTGTTTTGGTCAACGTCCCGTAGGTTTTGATTTCATATCTGTTACGGAAACCCACATAACATTAGCCTAAGCATACATAATGGGAGTCAATACCTACATATCACTTATTGAACAAATACATAAGGGGACGTAATTTCAATATTCATGGCAGGCAATGAGTAAACGGTCATGTATACGATTGTTTTGATGGGCAAGTGCGCGTATTATTGTCGTGTTGAGAACACTTTGAACATGTGTACGTCTTCCTTGGTCGTTTACACTAAAGTACCACCTATATTATGCGTTTTATTATTGAGATTTTGGTCGGCATGTTTGCTTTCAAATTGATGGCGGCTTACAAACCTTGTATGTAACCTCCTCAGGTACATGTGTTCCAGCATCTCGAGCTTTAATACACTTAGCGTATGCATTGTAAAACTCTCT